>JARKHS020002284.1:0-42500 GCA_030143305.2 Amblyomma americanum
GTTTTTGCCTGTCTTCCTTGTGTGATAAAAGTGGACTATCGGTTTCAAAGCAAAACTTATTGCAATTTTCAACCACGCAACCTTCCTTTATGAGCCTCAGAGATCCGTGATGAATTGAGGAAGGAAACTTTCGCCTTGGTGGAGTCGATGGCGTCTCTTGTCCTATGACGTCATCGCGCTTGCACTTGCGAGATCGGCCAGGGGCGGCGATACCTGTATATTGGTTCTGGCTCTTTTCTACATTACAAAACCTTTGCTTTCAGTAAGAGTGGCGTTTTTGTGATCAGCAGCTGGTATTCTATCGATACAAGCAAACTTCCATTTCTCCTCAGGGTCCCTTTAAAGTAAAGCAGTGGATTCGATGACAAGAAAAGCGTAGCTCAAGGCGTCAAAGTGAAGTGGCGGGATGGGCGGCTGCAGCTGCACAGGGCCGGGTTGACTATAGGCTAACTGGGAGAGGTCATCGCCCTGCAGAGCATGTAGTTAGGCTGATGATGATGATGACAAAAATATTTCAGCAACCTAAGTAAGCATAATCATCTATGCTTACAGGGTCAATGTATAGGTGTGGGTATTGACAACGTCTGCCTCGGACACACACCCATAGGCGCAACATCGCGAGGGCGGCCGTTACCCGTCCAATCTAGGTAACATACTCACGGTAGGTGCACGATTCTATTTTCGCTAGCTACATATACCCCGATCTCAAAGGCACCTCGGCGCCGTTTACTGGGAGGAAGTCCCTTATCTAATTTACACAACTGCCTCTGTAAAATCTCTATACTTAATTTGGTGAGATAACTTTAATTTGGTGAGATAACGGCCTGCAGCAGATGTAAGCTGGCTGTTGTGATGCATAGGTGTCACGAAAATTGTGGCGAATGATTTGAGGAAACAAACAAGCATCAGAAGATTACTGCTCCAGGTCCCTTTAATACAGGGTATGCTTCTTTCTGAAACATTTCATGAACAATCAAATGTAATAACCACCACCACCACTGGCCCTCGCCTTTCAATTTAGTCACTTCCCCCACTTTTATTTACATTGGTTTTTTGGCTACACTGTGATATCTGACCGTGAAATGTTGCTTGCTCTCCCGATTGATATCATGCTGTTGAAATCGTGCGGTCGAGTCTCTGCAGCGATGGGAGCATCTGAGCCAGGTCGCGCCGTCGTATTTTTCCCGTCTCTGTTTTGGGGATGGCGTTCGTGACGTAGACTCCAGCACAATGATGCCGATACCAGGAATGCCGAGCTGTGAGTAGAAGCGAAAAAGGCACAGCGACAGATGAATACTCGAAGTTTTATACGCACAAGCATTCCAGTAGCACTAAACGTATATCAGGCTCTTCAATTCCCGACTCAAACTCCATCCTGGCGCACTAGAGTTGCAATCGGCCTCCACGGCCTCTGATGTCAGCGCGCAACACATTGTCCACTGGCTTTTCTTAAGGAGCCTCTAACTGCTGCTATTCGCAAGCGCAACTAGCTGTAGCCTTAAGTATGCCTAAATCGATTATCTGGGCAGCGAAGCTCTGTATGTAAGCACGACCACACCACAGTTGAGTAACATAAATGGTTATCGGTTTGTCCGCGTGGAGTACATCAAGAAATATTTCCAAAGACCTCACTTGATCACTATAAATTTCATGAAGTTCAATTTCTCTTCGAGTATTGGCGTTCTTAATAAATCATCCAGATCGTTCGAAGAAAACCGGAAGACAACGCAGTGGTGCTTTGTCGAAGAAGTGTCCGGCAGGCATGCGAAGACTGCCTAAAATTTCTTCCGTCGTCTAGGATATGCAGCTGATCTCAAAGCTGGAAACCAGACATACGCTCTTCTAAACATTCTTTGATTTCCTACACCACAGCTCTATTCCATGGCAGGTGCTGCATATCTTCGTAACAACTGATATTAAGGGAAAATCATTTTAGGGATCATGAGTCGCGTGGAATTGATTGGTAACGCATTCACCAATTTGTAGCCAATCCGCAATTCAATCCACAGCGCTCCAAAAAGCCAATCCATAATCCAACAGACCATACGATAATCCACAATCCAATTCATAAAGGCACGAACTGTCAATGAAGAAAAATAAGACGACAAATTTTTGGTCTAGGCGGGAAGAGAACCCAGCCCTACGGTGCGCGAGACGGGGGCGATTCCAGGGGGCCACGGTGGCTCTCTTTTTTCTTTATTTCATAGAAATAGTGCCAAAAAGAAAAATCTAAGCATGCTTACGCCACAAAACATCAGGCCACCGCACCGCTGCACGACCCCACCTTCCAAAAAATCAAAACTCTGGGAGGCGCACACATGTTTTCGATAGGGGAGCCAGCTAGGCGGCTCTTCCAGGACAGCATATACTCCCCGCACCAAAGCGCACTGCTCACCAACCAAAGATTTCGGCGACCGTGGTGATGCGGCGTGACGGTTACCATGCGGCTATTCCAGAGCCTAAATAGTCCCAGCAACATAAATAGATGACATGACACAACACAGTTTTTCGCCGCAGGCAAAAAACTGATACTGTAGGGTGTGATGTCTGTCCTTCTTAATTGTTCTTTGTAATATGTCCAGACAAACAAAACATCAAGGCAAGGAATAAAACAATGATCAATTGTCTCCAGTCTATTGCACAGGCGGCAATTCACCGTCCGTGGCACAAGCATCTCCTTAGCATTGAGCCATGCCTTCACAGGCAGCGTAGATGTGTGCAGTTTAAAGAATGCTCTGACAGCAGAAGAAATGGACATTCACCTAACACGTTTTAAAACACTGAAGCCAAGGAACTCCAGAAAAGGGTACCGATACAATGGTCCAGGAAATAAATACTCTGCAACTGCCCGAGTCATCTGCCTTCTGGAGAGGCTATACAGCTAGCCTAAATAAAAGCGCACAGTGAGGAAATTGAGAGTGTCCGCAACTTTCTTAAGGAATCCCCATAAAGGCCCCTCACGAGTGTGTCCAGCCGGTACGAATAAGAAATGCAAATGAGTACTGAGATTCCTAATAAGCACAGCTACTAACAAAGGCTGGTGTGAAGATTTGAAGAACAAAAAACGCGAAAGAAGCGGATGCACGAATAAGTGAACAAGGCCTATTCGACCTGACTCTAGCGAAAGACAAGGGTTGTCGCGACGCATGAGTTCCCATTGGGAACGCCATACCGAGGTGGCAAATATTATGTGCATCAGCTGCACTTTCTTCCTTCTGTCGCATCATGTCGTCATAGTTATTCAATATCTTGAATAACTATGACGACATGGAATTCCTTCTGTCGCATCAGTCGTCATAGTTATTCAATATCTTGAATAACTATGACGACATGGAATTCTTCCTCGCCTTCCACTGTTTTTGTTTTTTCCTTTCTAGTATTTATTGTGAGCAATGCAATAAAACCTGCAGTTGTAAGTCAGCGCTGTGTGTGTGCGTGTCTCCTTTCTCGTGTCCCGTGTAAGCGCGCTGTTTTTCGGTGAGTTAGCTCTTACTCATCAAGTTTCGAGATTTCGTGGGGTTTGCTAGAACTCTTGGTCGCAGCGCTATCTGCGGCAGCAGCTACTCATCACGTTTCGAGAGTTAGTGAGGTCTCTTACCACCCACAGATCAATGCGCTATCTGTGGCTACTACTGGAAAACAGAGCTACGCGCATTGACACTCGTAGCGCCATCTACAATACAATTGCAGAAACAACCACCTTCCGTATGCCAATGATGACGTTATGGTCCAATATGGTGGATAGAGGTGGAACTATGCGAGTCTGACGTCAGGAGACAAAATGGCGGCATAGTTTCGGTTTCTTGAATTCAAGGTGGGGGCAATTGCAATTGGTTGTCCCTCTCATCCCATTCCCCCCCCCCTCACCAGAACATATCCTAAACTGGGTAGGAAAACTGTCCCGTTACATGATCGCTATACATGTATACATTCATTCCGCTATATATGCTCCGACAACAACGGGCACCCATCCGGGAACAGTTGTCTACCGAGTTTGGTAGGAAAATAAAACCCCATGGGTTGTGGTGTAGAAATAAAACCACAATTAAATAATAGGCAAGCACTGTATACATGCAATTATAATTTAAGCGTTACCATATCGCACCGCAAGCAGAATTCTAGGCCCACCTTGACCCCCAAACGAAGCAAATTCCGTGTGGGACGTATGTTGAGGGGGTGCAACTCGGCAATGGGTAGACGTGCATCGTAATTGCTCTTACGGATGGCGCTAAGCGGCGATTGTTTCGCTAGGCGGCGTGGGTGCACGCGTAGCCGAGCATGGTGGCAATCCACCCCGTTTCAAAGAGTATTGCATTCCGTTTCTCGAGACGAGCGGCGCGTTCTTCGCTTTCTTCATCTAGCAAACCAAACAGCTAACGCTCGTTACTTCAACGTCTTCCAGACGGTGGCGGCCTTTTTTGTTATTTTTTATCAGATTGTGGTTTTGCAGCGGCCATGAAGTTACCTGGTGTCATTGCTCCTCGCCAGTTCCCTCTCTTTCCTGTGTGCCTTTTTGTATATTATTTACTGACATTGGACATTTCAACAGAGTTTAAAGCTAACCTATAGCTATAAGCAATAACGCGCTCCTCGGTTTTCGTAGCATGCATTTAAGACCAGCCTTCGACGTAAACTAATCGAAAAAATAATATTTGACACCGGAAAGTGGCACGAACAAGGCGTAATTATCCGAACCATACATTCCCCCAAGAGAAAGATGCCCCATAAGCTCAATAAAGCGCATACCATGCAAAACAGAGAACGCATTCCCACGCAAGGACCCACCAAATGGGGCTGTTTTCATCTAAGACTCAGTATGCGCTGTGCTGGTGGTCGACAGAGAAGAATAGACTATGCAAACTACGCGAATGCACACTGTAGCCCCATCCGTTACTTTTTCGAAGCCGCCAATGCACTCGTTTCAAACCAACTGGCACTTGTGGTCACTTTGGCGCAGCAAATATGCCTAATAGTGCCGTCGTTCCGCTGGTATATTCTCAAAATTTTCTTGTTGAAAACGAGAACCGCCCCACTTTAAAATGCCCATTGAGCACTCCTCCAACGCAGCCATCGCTTTTCCCCAACACCACAATCCCGCATGGGGGGGGGGGGGGGGGGTTGTGCTTCCGCGTAGGACACGTTAATTACACAGAGCCCATACGCGTGAAAAACAACGTGAAAACTGCGCAGGCCCCGCTGAAGAGAGCTTTAAGAGAAAAAGAAAATTTGGAGGACGCTTAAGCTTCGTCTTTAAGAGTGAGACGCGACAGCGTGTTGCAGCGTTCCCAAGGAGTGCACGGAACGCCACCGACCGTTCGGCGCGATGCGTGGCCCGTTGGACAATTTAAGCAAAGTACGCCTGTCTCACATATCACGGTGGACACCCGAACCGGGCCGTAAAGGAAGGAAAATGAAATGAAAATTGGTTTTAAGGAAAGACAATGACGCCTGTCTCACAATTCTCGCTGGACACCCGTACCGCGCCGTAAGAGAAGGAAAATCCCTTCCCTTACAGCGCGGTTTACGTGCCCACCGAGATGCGCCATTTTTCGCCCACGGCCAACGCCGCCGACGACGCCGGCTTTTCTGCGACACGAGCTTCTTAACGCTGCCGCATTAGAAAGTGATTGCACTGGAAAGGAAATGGGCCGAATGTTTTGCTGCCTTACATGGGTTACATTGCTTCGCATTCGAAGGGCCTGGGGAGGATGCAAGGCGATAACAGTAGATCTAAGCATAGAGTAGTCAGAGTAGAGATGACTAGAGTAGAGAAGGAAAACGGAGGGGATTGGAGGTCCCGTGGAACGGAAGAAGTTGCGTAAAGCAACAAAGAACGACTGGAAGGAGGAAGAGACACAGTACACAAAAAGAAATAGAATGAACATTACACAAAGGTAAAAGCAGCGTTTTTGAAGAAATACCACCTGTCCGCCGCCGATTTAAGCAGACACCAGAGTTCCCTAGTCATTAACTCCAAGATTTGCTTATAACCACATATTTGACCTCTCGGAATGGTTAAACTTACACGAGGCATTTGGGAGTCATGGCAAGACACTTGAAATGATATGCCTTTAACAATTATGTGACTGTGTTCGTGCACGACCGGGCAGGTGAAAAAAAATGTAGAACATGCCGCTGAGAGGACTGAAGAGGTCTGTATGTGTGTGCAATCCGAGAACAGACGCCTCTGGTTAAGCTCTAAGCCAACAACATTTCCAAGAGGACATTTCGACACCAAGAGGACATTTCGACAAGAGGACACCGTCAGAGCGGAGCATGCGAGGGAAGCACCTAGCACCAAGTCGCAAGAAGAGGCAGCCGAAGCTGTCGGAACTTTTGCACTGCCACGCTTGGATTATCTCTGGCAAACGTAAATCGAGGCACTATTTCAGCTGAGCAACCGCAAAATGGAATCCTCAAATATTTCATTTGCAAGATAGAGGAGTGCACGGCAAAAGGCACGGGCTGTTCAGTTTGGAGCTAATCACGAATTTTCATGCACTAGCGTGGTTAGCCCTATAGTTTAGCATGATTTTTGTTGACTTTCTATGCTGTACTTGATTTGAACTTGGTTATTTTGGTTGATATACTATATAGTGCAAGTTTGTGTGCTTGATATAATGCATAATTTTAGACTTGTACTGCAGTTAGATGTACTTGCAACTGGGATTGCTGGTGCGTATTCGTGAAAGACATGAGAGCGCAAAAATGGCAATACGGACGAGTAAGGGAACAGGATAAGGGCAGGGGCTATATAAACGCTCTTCCTTGAATAAATCCTGTTGAAAGTGCAGCGCTCGTCCTGTTCCCTTACTCGTCCGTGTTGTCATTTTTGCGCGCTCATATCTTTCACGTGTACTGCAGTAGTTTTGGTCGTTGTTTGCATTCATAGATACCTCGAAGCCCTCATACCGCTCCTGGCGCAGTGGTACAGAAGTTAAAAGACTGCCTTACGATGGCAGGCGCTGGCACCAGTGGGGGATTGGAGACCGAGGTTGCTCTTCCCAAGTGACCTCTCTCAGCTAAGCATTAACTGAACAGCCACCAGCCACTTTTACCAACTGGTAGTTGCACGGAAGTAGTGGGCAGGCATCCTAAACGTATGCCACGGCCGTGGCTGATCACGGCAAAGTGGCAGAAAGAAGCCTAAGGCTATTCTTCTCCAGGAATATAATTGCCTGGCTTGCTTCAAGGACATCGAGAGATCGCGCCAATGGTGACCTTTCGGCCGCTCGCGAATATCCAGGGCCTTAAAAAGGCTCCTTTTTTTCCCTACGCCTCACTGATCGCATCCTTAAACGAAGCAGGATTTTGCTCTTTAGTTTCTCACGGACATAGCCGCTTTTGTTCAAAAGCTGGAAACTTCAGTAACTCGAATTTCTCGAACTTCTGACGTGCTTGCATGAAGAACGCCTAAATGCAATGACAGAAGACTGCCGGCTTGGTAAAGCGGAGGTGGAATACCTGGGACTCGTCATAGGGGGTAGGTCCCGATGTCCGCTCATAGCGAAGTTATATGCAATTCAGGAGTGCCTCCGGTTATTAAGAAAACAGACATACAGGCGCTCTTTTGAGTAAATGCCTACTACCACAGGTTCATTGCGAACTTCTCAGAGATTTCTAGTCCTGCGGCGGATAATTTAAGAAAGACAGAGCAGTTCGTGTGTTTGGGATAAGTCTAAAGAAAGCTCCTTTGCCGCTCTAAGGAGGTCGTTAATAAGTGTTGAGAGCTCCAGACTGTGACCGCCCTTTCGCCCTTCACTGCAATTACAACGATAGGGGCATGGAAGGAGGACGGAAAAGGTTTGATGACCAAAAGAAGGTGTTGACTGTGCTGGTGGTTTGAGTCCGCACTCCAAGACCACAACGGCCTTGGCCGACAAGCGCACCAGTTGTAAGAACCCTCGTTGGCTCTCTGAAGTGGCGCTGGTCAGCTGTACATCCTACTGCTCAAGTGGCGTGTCTGATGCCTGTAAATGCGGTGGTTTAGCGTGAAACCCCCAATATAGCGGGTGTTTCAGCGAACACATTCCAATTTATTAAAAAATGCCTTTCTGGGATGAAAAAAAAGGAGTTTGCGGCATATATAGTATCACCAGAGTTCGCGGACACCAGAAAACCGGTGAGTCGGCTTAAGTAGTAAGCTGGTTAACTATTTTTAAGAATTAAATTTTTAACTATAAGAGTTAGGCGCCCAGATGCAATGAGAGATCTGTAGCCAGCCGTTAGTAACAGCTCTATCAGTTTTTAGAATTTCGAAAACGCTATTACTCCCGCCGCTGTGGCTCGACAAAATTTCCCTGAATCGTGCGAAAATGAATGCACTTTCGAAAGCATGCAGGCAAGGCAACCTCTCCAGTGCACGTAACAAGTCGAAAAGCCAAATTTTGTCGAGCCACAGCGCCAAGGTTAATCGCATTCTCGAAATTCTAAAAACCGATATAGCTTTAAAAACGACCGGCCGAGTCTACCGCGGAGGTAGTCGACGTGGCAGTGGCATGAGATCAGTGCTCTGTTACTAAGACATAATAAAAGAGGAAAGCATCTACAATCCTAGAGGCTGTCAGAGCAGGGCAATTCTAGCCATAGGCCTCGAAGGCGCCTTTGATGTCAAACATATCATACTCAAAAAATTTACAGGACTGCAATTTTGATGTAAGGCCGTATAATTATATCCAGGGCACTTGAGACTGGGAAGTAGGGGCACACCGCAGGGAGCAGTCCAGTCCCCTTTGTTTTTCAACATTTCCTTATTAGGACTACCGAGTTGGCTGTAAAGCATACGTGGTTTCATATGCCCGCTGTATGCTGACGATCTTACGGTTTGGACCTCTGGAGGATCAACTGGGAGCATCCAGAAAAGATTACAATATGCGGTGGATATCGCGCAATAATACGCTAAGAGTTGTGGTCTCCAATGCACACCCAACAAATCGGAGTTACTGATATTTAGGAAGAAAGGAGACTGCGACCCTGTTATATTCTCTGCGGGGGGGTGTCAAATTCAAAAGGTACCACAGGTCACTGAATAGACAATAAGAGCAACAACGCAATGGCAACAACACAATGGCAACAACACTATTGCAGGCAGCAACTGAGCAAGTGGAGAGAATGATTAGAAAGGTATCAAACCACAAGCATGGGCATTAACGATTGGAAGCCATAATGTTAATAGTCTTTTATAGAGGGCAGATCGCTTGCACAGCACCTTACCTGAAATGTAATAAAAGTGAGAGCAAGTTGGACGTCATAATACGCAAAGTATATAAAAACACTTGGTAACCCGGTCAACGCAGGAAAAGAAAAACTGCTAGTGATGGCATTCACAAGGCTGCAGACAAAATTATTGAAGGCCATTCGATATTGCAAAGGATACGGCTATCATGAAGCCGGACAGGAAGGAATGCACTGGATAGATTAAGGCTCTCATGCATTTGGTCTACGAAGGACAGAGAGGACTTGGAAGACTAACTTAGAAGCAGGATGTGCAGCGAATTCCCACAAATATGCACCCCGAATTGCGAAGAAAAGAAGAAGGACTAAGGCGAAGCCATGAGGAGAACATGAGGAGGGATGGAGGAGACTATTTACGTGGACGCGCCAGACTGGTAAACGGGATATCAACCACTGCGCGCATGGACGCGCAAGAGAAATTAGTTAATGGGGCATCAATTCGGCGCAAGGGAATCGCCTAGGCGGAGAAGGCGGCGATTGCTTTAGCGATGGTTTTCCAGAAGGTGTCGCGTGTAATTACAGACTGCCAGACTGCATAACGTAGCTATACCAGAGGAAGGATTGGTAAACACGTAAACAGAATACTCAGAACTAAAGAGGATATTGACTTTAAATTCATAGTCATATGCACTCTAGCTCTCTTTTAGGATGCCGGAAAGGAAGGCGCTCTCACCGCTGCCCGTGAGCAATTACCCCTGGCCCCCCAACATTCGCAGGAGCATAACAATTGAGAGCCGCCTCTAAGCTATAGGGGATTAGTCTAACATTTGAGATTTATGAAGAAAGTATACGACCAACCGCATAAAATTCTAAACAGAGAGCAAGGGGTCATCCTAAGGAAAAACAATTAATACTTACATAAACCTCGTCAAATTTTGCTATATGCTTCCAAATTTATACAATCCATATTGCGCCTTCTGCAGTAAAGTGTCCAACTTATACCATATGGTATGGGCATGCCAGAAAAATGCAGCTATACCAATAATCAATAACCCAACAGCTTATGACTGGGAGGCGGCGCTGTTCAGGTCACATCCGGAAGACCAGATTCTGCTGGTGAGCCAGGCAAGAGCGGCGGAAAAAGCCAGTGGGCTCCTGGAATGAGGACCCACCCAACCATTTTGTGCATTAAACGTTTTTTCTCTCCCCCCCTATCTCTCTCTATGCAAGGAGAAGAGCACAATGTATTATTCGTAAACCGAAAGCTGGCAGCCTGAGAACAGGCATACCGGGCATAAGAAAAACTGGACGGCGCAGTTAAGCTCCGCTGTAAGCTTATGGCACAGTTGTTTTAAAGGGTTAATGCCCATATATTCGGCATAGATCACGTATTGCCGGTAGTCCTCATACCGCCCTTTGCGCAGTTCTGCAGTAGTTAAGTGATGCGCCACTGCCTGCAATGGCAGGGGGCGCTATCGGTGGTGCCTGTGAGACCCAGCTTGCTGTTCCCGAGAAACCTTTCGCGACCAATCATTATTTGAACTGCCACCTGCGATGATTGGCAGTTTCCTCAGAATCTTGTCGGCAGCTTGCGATGATATCAAAAGGTCACGCGACTTGGGTGGACCATCTGCCACCTAGGAGTATGTCTCCATCCTACCGCGACCCATTTTTAGCTCACAACATCGATGACTATCAAGATGACAACGAAGCCGGATTTTCTGCAGAACGGGATCCTTATGGGAGGATTCTATTTACATAAACTCGGCTCAAGTACATTGGGCATGCTAGATACCCACACATGCGCTTTGGAAGCCTGGGTGGCGTAGTGTGCTACTTTTGTAACCTTTTAGCATCTTATATCCTAACAACTGGTATTTCTCTTAGGCTGGGCGCGTGCTGCCAAGCTATAGGTATGGGTTTGGTGCAGATCTGATCACTCACGCTCCCTTTCGATGATCATTGGAAGCTGCAGAAGCCATTCTGGCTGACATGTAGACAAGATGGTCTCGGATACTACCATTGATCGAGGTGCAACGATCAGCTGCGACGACTTCGTGGTACAACATGCGCTGTGTTTCGTCCCTTTCTGTTTGGCTTCGAGCCGTTGCGCTGGTTTACAAGGACTTCGTGGTGTCTTCTCTGTGAAGAGCTGTTGAGATTGTCTAACCAGAAATGCGCGCCAGAGCACCCGGAATCCGTGAGCTCATAATGTCGTCTTCCACTCGAGGGCGTGGTGCCGACGCCTGGCAGCGGAGGCGGGAAGAACATCGTATTAATGCGAAAGCCTTTAATGGCACATGCTAACTGTAGAACTCTAGCAGTAGACGCTTGTAGTAGTGTTCCCGGGTCGTGTGTTTGGATTGTCTTTGTGTTTTGTGTTAATTTATGTTAGCGATGTTAGCGAGGTTTGTGTGCTGGTGTTTGTGACACTTAGGGTATATTAAATGTGCGTCTGGGTGGGTACACCTGTCTACTAGTCCATTCTTTCGGTCCGAGTGTTCTCCGGGGAGATCCGTGACAGTGTTGGGTAAGGGACGCGTGCAAGGGGTGCAAGAGGGCACCGGCCACATCTCCTGCTGTGGGCGGCTCCTCAAAACTTCACGAGTGACCACCTTATCGGAGGCTAGTGAAGTAGCTACATTCCTCCGCTAGAGAAGAGGGGACAGTGGACCGCATGCTTTAACCGGCCGGATCGCCGGCTGTCGTCTGGTTTGTAGAACTGCTGTAACTATGTAAAATAAGCTTAATTTTCTTCAGCACCCAATGCCTCTCGCAATTAAGTTTCTGGCAGCCTCGTTCCTGGTCCGAACCTTCTACTCGACATGGGCAACAACAGCAGGTTCAATTTTCAATGGCGGCCTGTCTGGAGCCAGAGACTCCTAGCACGCTCCGCTTTGTCAAAGGTTTAGCCACATCTAATACTTAGGTTCGAAAGGGATTGCCCGGTGGAAAACTGCATAACATTTCCGGTGGCCACAACAGTTTTCTTAATTTTTTTGACAGGGAACTCACACTAACAACAAAAATGTTGCGAGTAAAAAGATTTTTTTTAGTTACTGCAGAAAAGCACCACGTAGCAGAGAAAAGTAGTAAAGAAAAAACTACATACTTTACTACATGCAAGAAAACAGCAAAATGTCCGTCCTTACTACAAAACAACCAAATAATTCGTCGTATGTTTGGCATGGTTCTGACTTTTTTTTTCTGGGTGGCATACTGATATACGATGTGGTGGCCAGTAACTATACAAGGATGGCTAAATCCTGCTCTGGTGGGAGAGCGCGATTGTCGCCTCTGGTCACCGGGATCCGGTCGTATCTTAGGTCTCGTTGTCAATTCGATCGGCACACTGTTCTTTTTTTAATCGCTAGACAATTGCGTGGCATCAGGATTCACAAGGCGTACTCCTCCACGCGGGGCGGATGCTCTCTCTCTACGGCTTCGCTGCAAACCTGAACACCCTTCTGGTTAACTTCCCTACTTTCCACCTCCTGTTTATTTTTTCTCGGTTGCTCTTTACTTCGGGGAATTCACTGACATCCGGATGTCTGCATTCGACGGCGCGCCGAGACAACAACTCACCAGCTACGTGCGCCATGAGTTCTTCGGCCAACTCCTCGCCACGATTTTCGTGGCCTGAACGGAGCACGACAACAGCAGCGGGCAGATCACCCGCTTCTTCGTTCGCCACGCCAAATACAGCCGCCTCGGCAACGTCTGGGTGTTTCAGGAGGCAGTCCTCAAGCTGGCAGGAGCTCACTTTCCAGCTGAAGCAAACCAGGAGGCACTTGATCCGGTCGACCATGTAGAGCCGCCCGTTCTCGTCGTACATGCCGACGTCGCCTACGCATTGCAGACGTTTTCAGCACGAACGTGCGTAACACCTAGAAGCTCCTAGGGACATATGTGATTTATAAAGCGAAAGGGTCGTTGTTCTTCAAACTATTTCTGGTCTATACTTATATACCATGTATACAAACCACAACACAGTCTGTATAGCCTGAGCACCTAATGAGATCTGTATCTTTCCAGCCTCCAGTGATTTGGATTGAATTGTATTTAGGCATATTTTGAGTTGACTATTTTATCAAAATGTGGTGCATTTGTATTTTAAAAATTACAGAAGATTACGATACCCGCTAATGTGAAATGTGAGCGCAGTTCTTGACGCCTGGCAGTTAGCGTGGTACGCTGCTAGCCATCCTCCGGGATCTTTGTTTGGCAGCCACCTTCCAGGTGGCGTTTCATTCTGCTACTTGGATAGCCGGCTACGCCGACGTCTAGGCAGACGCCGACGACTACGACACGGAAGCCAAGAATTGGCTCCTAAAAGCTCCTAAGTAAATATTTATTGCAAGAACTCTGCAGATTCACAAAAATATGCGTTTTCGTAACATATGTCATGTTGCTTCCAAACCTCCGCGCTTCTGTTTTAAAGCGAAAACCTCACTGGGGCTAGCTAAAGTCGATTTCGCCGTGCGTTTCTGGTTGTCCTCCAAGTGAGCCAGAGGTCAAGTGTGGCTATAAGTCTTACCATACGTATTCCACCATAGTGTCACGCCACTTGACCTTTTAGCTTTAGATTCGCCGGTAGGAGGCGGTAGAAGAGTCACGTGACAATCGCGTGATGTCGCGTGATGGAACATGTCGTGAGCCAGTCTGGGGGGAATACATAGGCAACAGCGCTCATTTGGTGACCAACCTCTCGCGATCAACCATTAACTGCCAGCTGCCAGGTTGACGGGGTGGCCGCGCTGCCTATCCATTATGCAGAAGGCACCCAAATGACGTTACAGACACCGTTAAAGTCGCTATTATTTGGCGATGCATTGTTCTTCATTGGTGTAAAAACGGCAGGTATTCGTTCAGTTACGCAATGCCAAAATTTAGGGGCAATCGTTAAAATACACTACAGCCAACAGGCGTGAGTAGCGGAGACGTGGCGCTAAAATCTTTGGTTTCGACTATGCTTACCTGTATGGAACCAGCCTTGAGCGTCCAATGCAAGTTCAGTTTCAGCAGGCATGTTGTAGTAGCCTTTCATGACTGCAGGAGAATGCAGCAATACCTCGCCCTCCTTCATGGGCCCCAGTACTCTACCGGACTGCATGTCAATTACCTGGAAAAGTTTTATGCCCCACAAATGAACAGTCGTCCTGTTGTTCTCCAGGCATAGGAAACATGCCCCTCCAATGAGATAGGCCAAGATTCGCGAAGCATAAGAAAATCAGCAGCACGTAATTTTGTCAATAATAAATAAAAGGTACATAGATGCAAATAAGAGCGCTTGAGCACAGATTGATGTGCCGAATAGCTCTAAAACGCCCACTATCGCAAATTGTCATGCAAACCGTGCAGACGTCATATAATTTTACCTGCATCGAACTTGCATACAGATTGTGATATCGGTGTAGTCCCAGTAGTCGGTGCTTTCTGGTTTGATTTGGTTTGGTTTACGGGCGTTCTACGTCCCAAAGCGATTCAGGCTATGAGAGACGCCGTAGTGAAGGGCTCCAGAAATTTCGACCACCTGGGGTTCTTTAACATGCACTGACATCGCACAGCGCACAGGCCTATAGAATTTCGCCTCCATCGAAAGTCAGCCTCCGCGGCCGGGACCGAACCCGCGTCTTTCGGGTCAGCAGCCGAGCGGCATAACCACTGAGCCACCGCGGCGCGCTTGTCGGTGCTTTCTGAAAAAAAAAATGTTTAGTACAACTTGGAGGACGATGAGAAATGGAAACCGGGCTTGAATATACCTCTGCCAGCAAACGTTCAGCTCCTCTTATCTCATTGTGAGATAAATGGTATGTAGAGAAGAAAGATGAAAAAATTAGTTGGAGAAAAAAATGTTTACACTTCTCGGATCACTCGAGTCCGAGAAGATCACCCGAGTCCGAACCAAGTGCTTGAACCGTTACATTTTCGCAGATGAAGTGCTAATTCTTGGTTCCTCGCGATTTCGCCACAATGGGCATTTTCGCCACTTTCAATTACCTCTGCAAAGATATATATTGAAACTGATTTCGGTAAAACTTTACCGCACTTTTCTGAGAAAATCAATACAAATCGTGTTCACATCCCAGTAACCTAAAGTATGCGCATATGTTTCAGATAGTTATCTCTACTCACCGGTCTACAACTTCGATAAATGCCTGATGCCGGTACTTTGACCTTCAAGATCAGCCAATGTCAAAACAGGACTAAGTCGATTTCGCTACAGTCTAGCTATGTTTCTGAACATAGTACATGTCACATTATCAACCTTTAGTTTGGATTATGAGCTTGAACCATTTGTTAATCATGCAGTGATGCCGACTAATTACGGGTCCGAATGAATTGCTAATTGCAATTACATATAAATTAAAACTTAGTGCTATAGAATATAGTCATATGCCGTTGGAAAGCTTAGGTCAAGTCTAAATTCACTGTACTAGCTAGCAACCCGCATTAACGTTAATGAGTCAACCGCAATTAAATCCAAACTTGACGCTATAGAATCGAGTCATATACCGCTGGAAAGCTAAGGTCAAGTGGGGATTCATTGAGACAGCGACCCGAAATTGTAGCGTTCATTAGGCAATTGCGAGTAACGCCAAAACCAATGATAACCACAGACCTAACCCTCTGTTAACTAAGTTTAGGGTTCAGCCACTGCAAATAGAAAAAAAATCAAATTGCGACGGGTTCAGAATGAATCACAAAATTGACTAAGGGGTTTCTTTTTGCTGATAAACGGATTCCCTCTTGTCTGCCTGCAAAAGAGCTTTACAAGACAAAGTATACGCCAAGATCACACCAAACTCCACGTGAACATCAACTCTTTTTTTTTTCATTCGAGCACTAACCGTGAGGCATTGCTTCGGCCTGCTGCACATGTAGAAAGTCGTGCAGCTGTTTTCAAGCAGGAACTAGAGCGGGATTGCCCACACAGCGCCAGGTCATTATGTTGAAACTTCCGCCAGAAGACCGAGGCTTCTTCGCGTCGAAACTTTGGCTTCAAAGCGAGTGATAATTATGCGCTGTCTTCTATCGTGAAATGCTGCATGAGTCATATCGACAATGATTTCACAGACAGCATTAATTGCGTCTCAAAACGAAATCAGTGGTTGCTGTCTGGGAAATCATTGTCGATATGACTCATGCAGCAATGATTATGGGGCAAGCTGGAGACAAAAGTCAACTACACTATAAGTTTCTGTTTAATGAATGCGCTGGAGAACGTGCGAAGTGATGAAACCGAAGTCTCGAAAAAGACACCTTGCGAAGTAATTAGGAAAAACAATCTGCTACAAAGATCACGCGCCTGGAATCCCGTTCCTATAAATCCGACGCACTTCTCTGTCTACAAAAACTGCGCAGATGGGTGCGACGCTGTCTTTTTATTTTATTCAGTTCTGTTATCGCCGCCGGAACACGATGCAGTTGCTTTGCGCGGATTTTTTATCATTCTACTATCGTGATCAATGTATTACGGGATGCGTGTTCTCAAAAAAGTTTATTGCAGCTCTAAATTGGGACACAGACAAGCGGTATGATCACCTGTGGGGAGAAAATGCGCGTTCCCTCACATCTTGACTCATATCAGGTTACTTCATTACATGACAGCCCCTAAATAATTATTTTCCCGCACACTGGCGTCCCGTAATCCTCTGCTCGTGGTAGTACATAAGCGAAACCAAAGACTTCACGATGCGCTTTAAGAACACCACACTGACGTGTGAAATGAGAAAGTAACACGAATGCAATCGCCGAGCATGCAAATGAAAGTAGCCAGGAGAATACCTAAGACGAAGGCAAGGTACTCTCAACGAAAAAAAAAATGTTTCATCCTCCCTAACCATCCAGTCACTTCCCATCCCGACGACGCCTAACACTCCAAACAGGAACGGTGACACCTTGCATCCGTTTATGCAAAATGACTAAAAACGCCAGGTGCTACAAAACCCGAATCGTTACGTTCAGTCGCTTCAGTGCGAGCAAGGAAGCCCTAGATCTCCCGAGATGTCATTTGTTTATGACCATGGCCAGTGACCTGAGAACCACATCAGGCATGATTTGTTAGTGGACGGTTCGCGGTCAAACAATACACTACGCTTACAATCAGTTTGAGAAAACAAGGGAAGGGAAAAGAGCTCGTTATGAGATACATGGTGGAAGCCAACTCTCACAGAAGCCAAGGAGCATAGGGGATGTGTTTATTCCTTAAATTTGGGGTGTTCATCAATGGGAGATTCGTAGCGTAATTATTTAAAGATAATTGATTGGAAAGCGGAAGAAAAACAACCGTATGGCACGGGTGGGATCCCAACCCACTACCTCCGAATCTCGCGCCCGGTGCTCTACCCACTCAGCTAAGGCGACGGCCGCCTAAGCTTCTGTTTATGCAGCCAATCAGACAGCCGTCGCCGGAGCTCAGTTGGCAGAGCACCGGACGCAAAATTCAGCCTATTTGGCAGCAGTCGCAGTGGATGAGATGGTAGATAACCGCTCGAGAAATTCGGAGGTATTAAGTTCGGATTCCACCAGCGGGCTGTGGTTGTTTTTTGTCATCAATCATATTTAAATAATTACCCTATTAATATCTCACTGATGACATTCACAAATCAAAGAAGAAAACATCCCCTATGCTCCTTGGCTTCGGTGACTATTGGCTTCCGTCGTCTATAACTAGTTAGTTCCCCGAGACGCGACCAGAGTGCTTCGGAACTGTTGTGATTACACGTGGCACGTTATACGATGTTGGAGATTTTTTCGGTGTTTTGAGCGCCTTGATCTCGAAAGATATTTGAATCGATGTCTAACAGCGCCACTAAGAGCGGCAGCTATGCTGGTCTCGTCTCACGTTGGCTGTACTTGCTGTTACCACAGCCGCTCAGTTGTGCTCTGTTCGCGACCAAAATTTATCCCCTGAAATCGTCTCTTTTGGAAGCCTTCTCTCGTCCTTCTGCCTTCCGGATTTCCGTTCCGCGTATGACGTCTAGTGGAGGTGACAAGTATGCAATTGACACAACTTTGGTGTAAAAGTTCGTGAAGCCCAGCAGAGTTTCGTCGCCCCTCAAGCTACAACCATACCGTAGAGCCCCAGACTGTGACTCACGCCGCAGCGTCGCCTTACTCGAGGCATATGGTCAGCCGTCGATGAGACCGTTATTTAACACCCGAAAAGCATCAATATCAGGAACACCCCACTTAGAACCGACACACAAGCTGCCATAATGTGACACCTGAAGGACCACACAGAACCACTTCCACTGCTGTCACTGTGTTGACCCCGGACACTTCCTTGGAACACGCCCGTATGCGGTGGAGACTTCGTGGTTTCTGTTCTGGCGTGCCTCGATCACGCCCCGGACAGAAACTCCGAGAAAGCAGACTTCATACGCTGAGAGGATTAGATGTGAAACCGTACAGGTCGACATCGACGTATAACTTACGCCTTGCGCCGAGCCGCAGTTACGGAGCGGCTGAAAAATTTTGAGGTAAAGTAGCTGTCTGGCGAAACGACGAATACGCCTCAAGAATGACGACGCCATGCGCTGGGCAGAAGACTACGACGACACGACCCAGCAAAGAAGCAACGGCGCTGTTCAATTCTTCCATAGTTCTTCAAGACTTTTCTCGAAGCAGTTGTCTGTCTTGTCTCTAATTTTTATTTTTGCCCTTCCAACCAGTTTTCACCGTAGAGGCAACAAAGATCCGTTTGAGCTCTCTCCTGTCACTCTTCGACACAAGAGAGAGGGTGTAAAGAGAATGCCAGGAGGTTAACCCAAAGAAAGCATTGGTCTGCTACACCGCTTCGGGAGAAAGAAACTGGAACACATGATGCGAACAAGCGAAAAAGAACTGCGTTAATAGCAATCATTGAAAGTTAGGAAATTTGAATCGCAGTACTATTTTGGGCCGCCGCGCTGGCTGAGTGGTTATGGCGCTCGGCTGCCGGCCCGAAAGACGCGGGTTCGATCCCGGCCGCGGTGATCGAATTTCGATGGAGGCGAAATTCTAGAGGCCCGTGTACTGTGCGATGTCAGTGCACGTTAAAGAACCTCAGGTGGTCGAACTTTCCGGAGCCCTTCACTACGGCGTCTCTCATAGCCTGAGTTGCGTGGGGACGTTAAAACCCCTTTTGTGAACAAGGCCCCCGTAGCCGGGGCCGAAACGTCATCTTTTTAACGATTGGTCGGCGCTTGAAGATTTTCCGCCATAAAACCCCTATAAAACCAAACCAAGTAATGTTTTAATCCCCGATAGGCACTTGAACCGTACCTTGATAGAAGGCATGATGGAGGCAGTGAAAGAAGGAAGGAAAAAGGAGGCGCCGTAATGGAGGGCTTCAAGTTATTTTCGACTACATGGGTTTTTTTGTAAACCGAGCATGGGTGTCTTATGCATTTCAGTAACATCGAAATGGAGCCCGTATTTAAGCCTGCGTCATCGTGCTGAGCAGCTTATAGCGCTAGCCGATGAACCGCACCGACGGGTAGAGATGAGTTGGAAAATGAAGAGAGTGAATTAGCCAAGTAAGAAATTTGCGCGCGATAAAGTCATGGCCTATCTCGTGGGCGCGATGCCCTGAAGAGACCAAAAACTGCTTGGTCTCCTTTCAGAACCGCGGATCACTCCGGCCACAGACAAACTCATCTCCAACAGCAACAGATAATTCCCGGCATAAAGCATGGCGACTATCTCTCGGTGCTCAATGCAGGTTAGCACAAATTTCGTGTTGTGATGTTTCATCAGATTTGCAGCCAGCACTAGCAGGGCTTTCAATGCAAAGGAATGGGCAAGAGATTTTGATTGAGAGAGAAGTAGCGCACCGAGGAAACTTTTGATCCAGGTGGAAGCTTTGCTCCATTGAACATCATCATGTTCAATATTCTCGGACAAAAAGTTTGAATCTTGGAGTATTTTAAAGTACTGTTATGGAAATATTAAAGGTAATGGTCCATTCTTTCTACGCGTGGCAAAATCATTCTTTTAAAGATTTATCTTCGCTCACATCGAGCAGTTAAAGGGACACTGAGGAGAAATTGAAGTTGGCTTGTATCGATAGAATACCAGCTCCTGATCAAAAAACGCCGCTCTTACTGAAAACAAAGCTCGTGTAAGGTAGAAAAAAGCGAGAACCAAAATACATGTATCGCCACCACAGGCCAATCTCGCAAGTACAAGCGTGGTGACGCCATAGGACAAGAGACGCCACCTTGGAGGAATTTTCTATCCTTCTTGGTTTCGCGAATCTCTGAGGCCGACAAAGGTAGGTTGCGCAGATCAATATTGAAGTAAGTTTTGTTTTAAAACCAATAGTGCACTTTTATCACACAAGGAAGGCAGGCAAAAGACAACCTGAATGTTGGAAGCAAAGAAAACGGATGCTTGGCGACGCCACAGGCGGCCAG
Source organism: Amblyomma americanum (assembly GCA_030143305.2). NCBI lineage: Eukaryota > Metazoa > Arthropoda > Arachnida > Ixodida > Ixodidae > Amblyomma > Amblyomma americanum. The sequence goes on from JARKHS020002284.1 coordinate 20,577, forward strand.
GAGAGTTTCGGTTTGTTATGGCGCTTCGCGTCTATGAGCTTTGCGTGCCCCGTGGTTTTGTTTTTGACGCGCTTCGATTTACAAGTGCCGAACAGCAGAGGAACTCCAAGTGCCGTTTCAAGTGCTAGTTGACCTTTGAAGGAGCCTGTTAAGGCTTGTCAGGTGATCGTCACGGTCGATGAAAAGCTATGATGGCACGATGGTCGGTGATCGTACAAGGCTGCACTTGTGTATTCGCACGTTTGCCCGGCGAAACATTCGCGGCTGTGCCAGTCAACTTCAAACTACTTAACGGAAATCGTTTATTAGGGACGCGAGACAAGGTACAAGGCAGTTCAGAAAAATTGCTGATGGCCTAGCTCTGTTAGGCCAGGATATACCTAGCGAAAGCGCGGAGATTTCTGCATCAGAAGAGTGCATTCACTAGATGCGCCTTTATTGACGGCTGTAACTTGAGCCGTCGTAGCGGAGCGGTTGCGTTTCCGCCTCAAACGCCGAAGGCCCTGGTTCGATTCCGAACCTCGGCACCGGACTTCTTTTCTTTTATTTAGTGAGGGGGCGGGGGGCTTCAGTGGCTCCCATGGATGCCGCCGCTGAATACGTTGGTTAGCGGTTAAGCGCAGGCTCTGTTAAGGCAGCGTTTATGCTGCGGCGAGGCGCGCGCGCGCCCTGCACGGCGAAGTCACGTCGGTCAAAGCGAGACCCTCCTTACTCCAACTGCGCTTGACCGCCGACGCGTTCGGCGGCTTCGGCGCACTCTGACTGAATTGGCGGGGAGATTGGAGCATGTATCTATTTCGCGCCGAGTGCGCCAGCCGCCGCCGGCCCGGCCAGACTGATTCGGCTCGGCGGCGAGGTGCGCGTTATATTCAATAGCTGCGGCAGTTCGGCGCAGCTGTTCTTTTCGAGCTCGGCTATTTTAATCCATTCACAGTACTTATCTGAAGGTACATGCAAGTTGGTGAGAGAGCCAGATCCAGTGAACCCGTTGGATCAAGCGGATGCCGTTGAAGCGTCGTGCGCCGGTTTTGGTTTCAAGCCGCCGACTTTAAACGCGACCGCCCTCGAGCACCCATTTGTTTTTTGTGGCAAAAAATAAATAACTTGGCCCATGCAACCGTGGGAGACCTCGACGCTGCCTGCTGCGCCGTGCAACCACTCCGTTCAAGGAATCACAATCCGTTGGCCCCAAAGCGCCGGCCAGCCTCCGACGGGCGCCACGCACCCGTCGCGACACCCCGCACTGGGGTTATGATATTTAGTTTGCAACGGCTGCTGTCTGAGGAAGGGGGAAACCACCCGCCGGCGCCTAACCTAACCGTGCTCCCTCAAAAGCATCGCACGCTCTGTGGGGCGGAGGTCGCTGAAATGCAGGCCAGAGTTTTTGCGAGAACTACGTCGTCGGGTTCGGGAACGGGATCCATCGTAACGCTGGCAAGACGCCGGTACAAACGTAAACGAAGCGACGGTGGCGACCCCCGATAGATGCCTTCAACGTGCGGCGGCGGTAGCTTTCATTTCGGCAGCTTCTAGACCGCACCGCTAGCCACCAGAAATGACGGAGTAAACGAAGCGACGGTGGCGACCCCCGATCGATGCCTTCAACGTGCGGCGGCGGTAGCTTTCATTTCGGCAGCTGCTAGACCGCACCGCTAGCCGCCAGAAATCACGGAGTCTCCGTTTACGTCACGTTTCACGTCACTCCGTTCTGTGTCGTCATGAGAGTTCTCCGTGTCGTCATAAGAGCTCTCGAGTTTGAATCAGAGCGGCGGGGAAAAATTTTTCAACTTCGAATCCAAATTTCTTTGAAATAAATGCATCTTTCTCTCCCGGACAAGCGTCAACAAAGCCATGAAATGCCGAACTATCAGATATTGCTAACAAAAAAATTTTGATAGGGTTCTCCTTAGTGTCCCTTTAAGGCGACCTTAGAAAATTAACAAGGATCGTTATAGACGGTAGTATAACCGTTAATAGCAAAAACTGCATGCTTGTCTACAGGATATGTGCTGATATAATAATTGTGATAGTCGAATTTTTCGATATGTGAAAAAATTTCGGTCACATAATCTTTCCCGTTGAAAAGTGTTGTCCAGAATTGCTGCATATGTTCGAAAAGAAGACATCACAAGCTTTGTCGTCAGAACGCTCGTCACCAGAACAAAGGCTATAATTCACTCCTGTGATGAAAGTTCAAGCTCCTGCCATCCTTTTCCTTGCATGCTTCTCCGTGAAAGCGCACACTCACCTTGATCCTGGTACCGGGCACTGGAAACCCGACGTTGTCGTAGGCGCACTCTCCTCGAGGCGGCACAGCCACGAAGCCAGTCTCGGTGGTTCCGTAGGCGTTGCGGAACACCAGGGGTCGCAGCGTGGCCGTGATCTCCCGGGCGGCGGTCACGGTCACGGGAGCACCAAAGAGCACCACGCTCCTTAGCGACGGGGGCGGGCCGCAGCCGCGCTTCTCGACTTGCCGCGCGATGGACAACACGCGAAACTGCGGACTGGCGAACCACGTCACCTGCGCCACACCATTGAAGTTTTATGGTTTATGGAGGTTTAACGTCTCAAAGCGAATCAGGCTATGAATGACGCCGTAGTGAAGGTCTCCAGAAATTTCGACCCCCTGGGGTTCTTTTAGGCACACTGACATCGCACAGTACACGGGCCTCTAGAATTTCGCCTTCATCGAAATTCGACCGCCGCGGCCGGTACCCCATTGAAGATCGGGTGCATTCATGCTGAACAAAACCACGCATGAAAAGTGCCACTTTTGCGCCGCCCACCATCGGCACAAAATCAGTTGCTATGACAGTAATGTCGGCGTTTACCGCAATTTTATTATTGCTCTGAAGGAGAATTTAGGTGGGCTCGGTGGCTTTGCCACAACAAAGTCGTCTAATCCACTCGTCTTCGCCATGCAGGTATTGTCACCTTTCATCATCTGCGTCATGCTCCCTGGCATCTTATGCGTTCTCTGGTCGACCGCGATAGAGCATTGGCCCTTGCGCGGCGCGGGTTACAGAGGTACAGTCTAGAATGCAGGCAGAAACACCCCCTTTCTCTCAATAACGGCTCGAAACAACTGCATCGTCCGTCCCGATTGGTACGCCACATCGTCAGCGACTACATTCAACGTGCTAACTGCAAGTTAGCATCGACCATCCCCGGGACTCATGGACCGGGTGGCTGTGCCACAATGCATTTTCTAATACACTTGCTTTTGTCACACTGGCTGGTGGTCATTACAGTTTTTTTTAAAGAAAACCAGTAGCTTTTTGGCAAAGCTCCTGAGCCCTCAGTGTTACCTCCACGTTGTCATGTTGTTCGGGCCCTTGATACTCCTTTGTAGTGACACTCAGAGCAACGCTGGTCCCGTTAAGCTAGGCGTTATTCTCGATGAACTAAAAATATCTCTTCTGGCCGGTCCAAATTAGTTAATGAAGTGCAGGAGCTGAATAGGTAACTGCTTTAATGGAACAAAATATTGCTGATTTGACCAAACATCTCAGCGCTTTAGAAACACACTGCGAAAGTCGGTCTACATTGCGCAACTCCTAGAGGCTATCCAAACCACTGCAACCGAAACGACTCGTCAGCTACTATGCTCACTATGCGTCAATTACTATAACACGTCGAACTTATAAATTGTTTAGGTGATAATTCGTACTTTACTACTGACATTAATAATTGCTTTATGTTATAAGCCACCTCGCAGTATTCCCTTCTTCGCTGCCTTCGCAACATCCTAAATAAACTGGTTTCAAAGAACCCTAAGGCACATATCCTCGTATTTGTGGATTTCAACTACCCGAATATCGACTGGAGCCTACAACCTCAGGCAATGGCCAGTCAGGAAGGCCCGAGAAAATTCGCTTATATTTTTCTTTACTTTGATTTGAGCCAGCTAGTAGCTGAACCGACAAGTGTCACGGGAGAAGCAGCTAACACTGTGGACCTCATACTGACCGGTCATCCGAACACCTTACAAACCCTTGCATACCTCCCAGAAATCAGCGACCATAAAGTAATTCCCGCCCCTTTCGACTTCACACCTGCCTGAAAAAGAACTTCCCAAAAAACTATTCGGCTCTACGGCAAGGGAACGTACTACTCAATCGGCAATGAACTAACGTCTTGTCAGTGTTTGAAACTGTCCCTCATACCAGAAGTGCAAATGAAAGCTGGACACTCTTCATACATTAAATAGGCGAAATAAGCACTAAATACGACCCAACATGCAGTTTTAGGAACTGCATCTAGAAGCCCTGGTTTACCAAAACACTTTAAATGCTCGAAAATGCGAAAAAAACGCGCATATCGCACAGTTAAGAGAAAAGGAAGCCCAAACGCGTGGAAAAAAATACCACGAAGCTGAGCATGCATACTTGGCAGCGACTGTAAATGCTAAGCACTCCTTCTAGGCAGTAGACCTGCCAAAAATGATATTCGGTAGCCCCAAGAATTTCCGGTAACTGATAAACCCAAAGAAAACGCGCGCTTTCACCGTCAATAATAATCCGAGTGTTCCAATGACAGACTCCGAATTGCAAGCGCATTTACCGCTCCTTTTTCATTCGTTTTCACGGACAAATCTCAAGTGCGCTGTTCTACATTGGTTTTTGTTTTTACCACAGCCACGGAACCCATAACGTTTAGCAGTAGCGGAATTTCGTGCATAATTGATGACATAAAAATTTAATCCGCAACCGGCATATATGCTATCAACTCAAAAAGTTTGAAGAACACTAAGCTACTTTGCTCTATTATTTTTATTCACTTTTTTCACGTTCCCTCTCTGAAGGAACCATGCCAGGTGACTGGAAAATGGGAAAGATCGTTCCCGTCTACAAAACAGGCATTACTAATTTACCTCTTAACTATCGCCTAATTTCATCAACAATTGTACCCTGCAAAATCATGGAAGACGCTATTTTCAGCCAAATCATGCAAATCTTAGGTTTTAATAACTTCTTCCACTCGTCACGGCATGGATTGTTCAAGTGCTTTTCGTGCTAAACTAAACTAGCCATTTTTCTTCATGACATTCAGCCAACCTTGATATTAATCTACAAACTGACGCCATATTCCTGAACTTCGCTAAGGCATTCGACAAACTACCTCATAAACACTTGCTTCTTAAACTTTCCTAGCTGAACCTGCATCCACGCACCATCGCTTGGATTAAAGAATTCTTCACGCATCGTTCTCAGTCTGTCTTCATTAATAACTAACACTCCAGCCCGCTTCTAGTCACCTCCGCCATGCCGCTGAGCTTCATATTCAGTCATTTGTTATTGCTTATTTATATTAACGGCTTTCCCCAGCACGTATCTTGTCATACCCGCTTGTTTGCTGATGACCACATTATTTATCGCCCAGTCACTAACCCTTCTGACCAAGAATCCCTATCGGATGACATAAATCATGTGCAAAACTGGTGTTTGCAGTGGCTGATGGCAATGAACATTAACAAATGTAAGTATAATTCTTTTCACTGGCGTCGAAATCCTTTTGTTTTCCAATAAAGGTTTTCTAACTCCGGAGTGGACTTCGTTCAGTAATACAAGTACTTAGGTATCCCCATTGCTAATAATTTTCCCTGGGATTTGTATGTGACTAACGTGACATCATTGGCTAATAATACTCTTAGCTTCTTGAAATATCACCTGCCGGATGCCCCTCAACATGTCAGCCTACAAGCATGCATTTCACTCATCAGAACTAAATTATACTACGCATCGGCGATCTGGAAACCTATTTACGCATATTTAACAAACGACTGACAACCTGTACAAAACAGAGCCACCAGATTCATTCACTCCTCTTACTCATACTACGTTAGCATGATCACTAAAACGGCATTAAAATCATTGTCGATCCGAACAAAATGCGACAGCAGAGTTTCGTATGTACAACAACCAGTGAAATCATTAGTGTGCCACGTCAGGAGCAAAAGTCTTCAATTTTTGTCTAAACAAAAGTCATGATCAATTTGCACGTTATGCAAACTAATGTACCCGCACTGATAAACAAATGTAAAAAAACTGGAGGCTGCACAAAAGGTTTAAACCTGCCCTTGTACCCTCTTTATAAGCTTATTGGTCCGCGTGATTGCGTGAGTAATGAAGACCGTATTTCATCCCTGCCTGTACGAGCAAACGATTTTGGAGATTATTACACTCGCCCAACTTGCGTAATGCACCATGTCTGTGCTGACCGGTGGCATGCTAATGTTTCATAATTCTTGCGCTGTTTTTTTTTATTTTTTAAAGAAAAGATCGCTATGAAAGCGGAAAGACGAGTTTTCTTCCGTAAGTATTATTAACCGAAGGCATGTACATGCGCACGTACCTTTGAAACGAGAATGTTAACTCTTTCACTTTCAGCGTCAAAACTGCATCTACTAGGCGCTTTAAATTACTCCTTTCCTTCCGTTTCAAGTATAGTTCCTTTTTAAGAGGCGTGGACGATACTTCGGTGTTGACTACGCATGTGGACTGTATGCCAAAGTGGACATTGTTTACCTAATATATTAGTATTTAAAGTGCTCCGATATGCTAAACTTCTCTAATTGATTTCTTTTTAATCATTGCTTTTAGGGCGCAAGGTTAAGTGGCCACATTCAAGGCCGTGAACATCGAAAGTGCTGCCATATTAAAATTTCCGAATCAGAAACATGTTTCGCGATACCGAACGCGAAAAGGACGCCAACCAACGCCCCTTAAGTTGACTTGGACAAAGTGCACTTTTGTTAAATGGCTTTGCTGCGTCTAGTGGCACCACTTCAACAACTTCGACGTATTCTAAGTCATAAAACTTTAGCCATTGTACTTTTTGCCTGTTAAACGTTCACGACGAACTGACAAGAGTAGGGAAATGAAGGGCTCGTTACGACATGCGTACTAAGGAAGCCAAAGTCACCCGAACCAAGGAAAGCATAGGGGAATGCTGTTTGTTTGTTTTGCTGACCAATGAGAAATGAACAGCTTAATGAATCTATTTTTGTGAACTCACGGAATAAAACGTTGAATAAAAAAACACCACATACCGCGAATGTGATGCGCATCCAAGACCTCCGTATATCGTTAACGATGCCCACCCAACTTAGCTATACTGGTGGCTGTCCAATCTTCTATAGGTTGCTCTCGTGTACACACTCAAGGTTAAGTTACACGACCCATAAATACCCCCGAAAACACAAGGTTCAACAGCCGCACAGTATTTGGCGCACATTCGGAAAGCTGGCACGGCGCGAAGGGAACCACGCCCGTGGGTGCCGTCGATGATTCTAGAACCATGGACAAACAAGCCCATGTTTCTGATGGAGAGTGCGTAACACTGTGTGTGTTGAGTGAGGCCCTCTCCACTTCACTCGCTCGCGGCAGCGCAGAGTCCGAAAGAGAGTCGCATTCTCAGGAAGCCACTCTCCACGCCTGAGCAATGGCGATGCGCTCCCGGCTAGAGGGTGAGAGAGCAATTGTACTGCTGATACTGTGTATGTTCGCGCCTGCCTTGGCGCGAATAAACGAACAGACGTTGCGCGTCCTGTACAGAAAGGACATTGAGCGCTTTCTGTCAGCCGGTGGCCTAGGTCAAGCTTCGGAAGAAAAGTGCCCGGCGGCTCCCGGGAAACACGCCTGTCGTCATGCCACAGACATGCAAACGAGCAAGAGAAAGTATGCGGAACGGCCCATCAGGAATCTCCGATCGTTGGAGGGCCGCAGTGTTCGGTGAAAAAATTTTGCTGTGTTTTGTTTTTCTCTCTCTCGTGTTTTAGTGCACTTTAGGTGCAAGACGTTTCTTGTATTGTAGCCTCTCTGGAGTTTCTTCGCATGTGTCGCATTGTTTTGTAATCACTTTGAATGTCTTGTTACGAGTGATTTAACTTGCTCTGTATCGTCTCTTTGCTGTATAAAGTATTTTTTTGTCTGTGAACATTTGACTCCAACCAGTTCTGTGGCTTGCGACCTGCGAAAGCTAGGCACCAAACGACCACCCAGACCCCTTGTCATTTGGTAGCTGGTTTCTGGCTGAGCTTTCCACGCTGAGTTGAGGACGTCTCCTTTGAGACAGAGGCCGCTACCGCCACACGCTCTAATGATGTCTGGGAGCGCACGCGACAAGTGGGGCACAGGTAATAAACAGCCGCTGCCAAAGTTCAGATGGTACCGCACCGTACGCGGCATACAAAGGTCGTGGGTTCGGATCCAACTGGCGGCATGTGGAAGTTTTCTGCGACTAACTAATCAATTAGTTTTAAGCATAAAATTATTACCTTGCTAATTTCACACTGATCAACACTACAAGAAAAAATTCCGCTATGTTTTCCTTGCTTTCGGCGACCTCTGGCTTCCTTCATATGTATTTCCACAATGGTTAATTGCAAGCCATATATTTAGCAACCCTTTCTGAGATCTTGACACAAGTCAAAAACATCGCCACGGCGATTTACTAATTGATATTCCGATGTTATTGCCGTTGCGTCACTCTTCACCATTTGCAAGCAACCACTCGTTCTTGTAAGGTTAGCCTTCGTTACGGGACTAACAACATATCCGAGGCAAAGGGACAGTATGCCTAATGCATCCGTGAATAGCAACCCATCAGAAATGTTACGTGCCAATGTCTGTTTTTTGTTCGCTGTATTGTGTGCTTAGGAACTGATTCCCTCCTCCTTTCCACCAATAGTGGAGGGGGGTGTTTTCACTAACACATATCGCGAGAAACTGCATTAAGCGCCAATAATTTGAGCATTCTAATGCTTTACCTGCCTAGTAGTTATTTCGATTCCTTTCTTTCATATAGTGTGCCTCGGCTTCCAGAAAAGCGTGTTTATGTTAAGACTCAGCAAATCTTGATTCCGAAATCATTACAACGGCTATAGTGTGGATAACACGAAGGCTAATTTGAAAGTGTCTGAAAGAAAGAAAATTTGAAAGAAAATAGCTGTTGCGCACCTTGTGTCTCAGCATGGAATCCAAAAGATCGCTTGCGCCCTGTTGTCCCATCATGACGAATGCGGCACCACTGTATAGTCCTTTCAGGTGGTACATCAATACAGCGAAGGTGATGCTTGGGCCAATGATGCAGATCTCCTCAGACGGCAGCGGTTCACAAGCCCTTTATAAACACAAATCAGCAAATCAGGTCGACGATCGAACAGAAAAACTGCTTTTCTTATTTGTGCCGGTTTTCTCATGCGAGCTAAACAAAGGGTCAAAATTTTAGAGGCATTTTAGGCATTAACTCTCGCAATTTCGTTCGTGCTTGTGTAGAAAAAAATTTTATTGTGCTTGTGTCACACCCAGGCAGTTGGTACTGATCATGATTAGTATTAATAATATTTTCATGAATAGCAACAACTGTAAATTCTTCAGAAGATTTTATACCTACTACACGCATCCACAAATGTGCAGCCGCTTGCAAAGCCGGAACAACGCTCGAAAACGTTTAACTAAAGTCCCGCAGCAACGGTGTGCTCCTCCTACTGTGGATCATCGTCTAGACCTTCCATTCACGCTGCGCGAACTCATAGCAACGCTTTGCTTGCATTCTTCTTCCTCGTGACCCGGTGGCAATCACCTACAGTGCGCTTCATCACCTATGTCCGAAAGCAGAAGAAGCCCACTTAAGCTGGTTTAATCACGCTCGGATCACTGCCAGTGTTCCACATCAATGAAAAGGCAGCCGCATTGTAGTTCTACTCAGACCAGGAAAGTCGCCATGTGACATGAAATCCTACAGACCTGTAGCTCACGCAAGCTGCATTGGAAAAACAATGAAACGCATGATATTAACACGTCTCGAATAATGGTTTCTAGAAAAGTGCGGCCTATACCCAGACGCAGTGACAGGATTCCGCAAAGGCCCCTTCGCTATCGGCAGTGTAATTGGTCTGGTGTCGACGGTAGAACACGAGAAACGTCGCCACAGCTCGACTCTCTTCCTTGATATCGAGGGCGCATTCGATAATGTTAAGCGGGATGCAACCTTAGATGCCCTCGAGAAATTCGTAATTGGCGGACACCTACATCAATGGATTGCAAAGTATATGGGGAAATACTATGCAAAAGCACCCAAGTTTGGGCCACTTGGTATTGATTCACCTTGAGAAAACGAAGAAGCACGAAAAAACGAGGACGAAAAAGACACACACATACGACAGAAAAATGCTTCGTCGAATGCTTCGTCATGCTTCGACAGCATTCGTCCTGTCGTATGTGTTTTCTGCTTCGTTTTCTTAAGATATATGAGGAACCGCGTAGTCTTCATGGTGACTGCTGAAGGTTACGGGATAGATCATCTTGTCGCGCGTGGTGACCCTCAGGAACGAGTGCTTAGTTAAACGTTATTAAATCTCGTGCTAATGGACCTATTCAAAGACCTACCAAACACAATTTCTGTATCTGCGTACGCAGATGACATCTGCATATGGGCATCAAGTGCGACGCGTCCCCAAGTGGAAGCAAGGTTGCAGCATTCGGTGTCCGTTGTGTCTACGTACTTGCATCTTAAGTGGTTTGAGCTACAGCCAACTAAAAGCGTCATGTTAGCTTTTACGCGAAAGTTTATGGCGTGGTACCCTGTTACAGTTGACGATCAGGCCATTCCATATGTCACACACTATAAATTCTTAGGTGTCACTATAGACCACGACCTGTCGCGGTCAGAAAAAAAAAACTTAACAGTTTTACAAGCATTATAGGCTTTGTAGCTGGTAAATCATGGGGTTCGTCTGAACGATCTTTACTTCGCTTGTACAGGCGCTGGTGGTCGGTTATCTGAGATGCAATGCGCCTGATCTTTCGGAAACTGGGAAGCGCTCAGGTTCGTGCTTTAAGGGTGTGCTTTGGATTACCATGCAAGGCTTCAACATGGGGCACATTTCATGAGGCTCGCACTTGCTCAGCCCGTATTTGTTTCGAACGGGAGTCACTAAAGGCGCATTTGTGACACTTGACTAGGCATTACCACCACCCCCTGGCAAATATTAGAAGTATGCGTCCAGAAGCAGCCTATTCGAAAGGCATCAGGACGCAGCGTATTTTGATGCCTACAAACTACATGCCCCACAAGAGTGCGGAGGTGCCATTATGGATAAATCCAAATGCCAGCGTGCGTGTCACTATCCGAGGAATACCAAAAAAGTCGCACGTAAAGTCGCACGGCTGAAACAATTGGCGTTATATATCTACTCCACGTATGGTGGCTCAGAACATGCTTTTGCTGAGCGATCAGTAACGAACACATCTCCAGCAGAAGCGGTTGTTGTGCCTGGCAGCGCCTGCAGCCACTGCTTCAGGCTCATGCACAGAGCATCATCCAAAGCCACCGAACTGGCAGGAATACGAGAGGCCATCTGCTACATTGGTCGGCAGACCGCAAACCACTGGACTATATTCTGGTACTCAAGACCCGCATTGGAGATCATAAAAACAAACATGAGACCACGTAAATGGGAGCAGCTAATCGTACAAATTGTACTTTTGCTAGCTGAGGCGTTTCAGCGCGGCCACACGATCACGCATTCAGTGGATGCCCAGCCATTGCAGTACAGCCGGAAATGACGCGGAAGCTAAGCTGGCTCATACTGATCGAGCTTCCACCTAAGTCTCATTCTCAAGAAGTCTCATTTTCAAGACTCTCAAGAAGTCTCTAAGTCTCATTCTCATCGTTTGCGGCTTGGTGTAGCATGCACTAAAAGCTACCTTTACAAGACTGGAGTTGAAGCTAGCCGGAACTGCTTCAACTGCCGCCATCCACAGAGGATCCATCACATTATTTGCGCCTGCCCATGCTACACTGATATGAGGAGAGCCTTTGAAAATACTCTCAGAGAGTTCGAAGGACGTCCTCTCTCCGAGGAAAGTACCCTAGGGGCCAGGTCGAACCTAACTGACGGCAGATGTGCAATGACGGCTGTTGTCAGGTTTTTTTTTTCTGAAATAGGCCTCCATTCCAGTCTCTCATACTTTCGTGTGCTGTGCTGTGCGCGCCTACACGGTGTACAGTGAGCGCTATGAGTCCAAACCCGTCTGTGCCGGGACGTGAGAGTAGGAGTAGTAGTGATGGTTTTATAAGTAATTATAAAAAAGGAAGGAGAAGATTTTTGCTAGCCCCGGCATCTGCCATCGATACTGAAGCACTTGAGCTGGGCAGCGGAAGTAAAGGATGGCAGGCAGGATGGAGAAATGAAATGAAAGAGATGAGGGACCGGGAGAGAGAATAAAAGGCGAGGTAATATACACAAATTATTTATACAAAAAGAAATGCGCACAGGTTGTAATGTGAGAGCGCGCAGAGCCCTTTTCTGCAACCATGCGCGGTGCGTGTGTGCGCGTCAGCGTTTGTGCAAGGCACATGCTGCATGCGGAAGACATGCACTCCATGTGCAGATTTCATCACGCGAATTCAGTGTCACCCAGTGTGTGCGGAGTCTCCCCAAGCTCAGACCACTCCAAGCAATTGATTCTATTATGACAGCGTCATCCTACATCCGTACCCTCACTCTCTTTTACTTTTCTTTCCACCTTCTCCAGAGTGGAGTCGAATGCCTGGGACACCTTACCGCAGGCCGACCTCTCTCACCTTTCTTTTCATTAAATTTCTTTCTCTCTCTTCTCATAGATCCCTGGATGTCCTCATACCCCTCCTGGCTAAGTGGTGCAGCGGTTAAGTGATGGGATCCTGCCCTGCGGTAGCAGCTGTGTGCCTTGTGCGGCCCAGGTTGCTCTGCCCGAGCGAGCAGTCATTAGTTTAACTGCCACCTGCTACGTTGGGCAATTTTCTGACTATTCAGTGGACATGTTGTGATGACGCCGCAAGGTAACGTGGCCTAAGTGTCCCACCTGGCTTTTAGGTTGTTCTCTGGGCACCACCTGCCTGAGTCATGCTCGTGATTTTTCGCTTACAACGCCAACAACACCAATGCCGGGTTTTCTGGGTAACGGGGCCGTTAACGCTGTCGCGTTAAAATCGCATAATGTCTCATCTCGCGGTGATACCCTGCCATTAGTAGGTGAAACCTTCCCATGTTACTACAATTCCGTGAAATATCACTGGTATGCGTTAAATGCAGTGTTTTTCTTTTCAACACTTTTCCTCGCGTTTTATCAAATTTATGATTTCTCCACTGCGCCGTTCGATGAAAAGCAATCGACTCCTTGCATGGGCAATGAGTGACGAAGACACTAGGTACCACTCAGGGGATACATGCTCCCAATATGAAAATAAACGCATCCGGATACATCGGCCACAAGAAGATACCCAGAATGTTTACCAGAGGAAAGCAGACGCCCTTACACGCCAAGCCCCTAAGAAAAAATGCCTCCCCCACTAGACGCCCTTGTGATCCCCACTCCGCTCTTCCCATCTGGTCCTCTGTAAGGAGAAGTACTCGTGACCTAATTCCTCCGTGCACTTAACCCCTCCCTCATAACACAACGAGAATGGGGGAAGTATTCCTTAAAGGAATAAGCGCTGGGGCAGCCTTTACCTCGTAGGTGACGTACCGATGGGACTCTCAAAAAGATGCAGTGCCCAGCATACGCCCCAAATGTTCCACGCCGACCGCTGAAGTGCAACATCGCCACCTTTTGTGGATGTGCCCTGGAACGCAGAACTCAAGAATACGATTATTTTTGAAGCTGGACTTACGGCTACCAGAAAGTAAATTTCCGTGTGGCTATTGAACAACACTAAGAGAAGGAGCGTGCTCAGGTTTCTAGAAGAGAACAACTTCCACGAGCTACTTAAGCTTATCGACAGCCCCTTTTTTGCCTCATGAGATCTTTCAGCTAAAAAAAAGTGCTTTTAGCTGTTGTCGCTAGATGGCATCGCTGTGTTCTACATTTCTTGAATGTCCTGGCCGCGGCGGTCAAATTTCGATGGAGGCAAAATTCTAGAGGCCCGTGTGCTGTGCGATGTCAGTGCATGTTAAAGAACACCAGGTGGTCGAAATTTCCGCAGTCCTTCACTACGGCGTCCATCACAGCCTGAGTTGCTTTGGGACGTTAAACCCCTATAAACCATAAACCACATTTCTTGAATGAAGCAGACCCGCCGGGGTGGCTCAGTGGTTAGGGCGCTCGACTACTGATCCGGTGCTACCGGGTTCGAACCCGACCGCGGCGGCTGCGTTCTTATGAAGGAAAAACGCTAAGACGCCCGTGTGCTGTGCGATGTAAGTGCACGTTAAAGATCCCCAGGTAGTCGAAATTATTCCGGAGCCCTCCACTACGGCACCTCGTTCTTCCTTTCTTCTTTCACTCCGTCCTTTATCCCTTCCCTTACGGCGCGGTTCAGGTGTCCAACGATATATGAGACAGATACTGCGCCATTTCCTTTCCCCCCCAAAACGAATTATTATTATTATTGAATGAAGCAGCAACCATGGTCAGATAAAGTTTTGTCAACGAGGTGCACGTGACTGTGCCGCAATACGTTTGGGTGTGGAAACTGAAATGTATGCTACACTATAATAAAATGTTTTAATACTGTTTAGGGGAGGGGGTGATCACTTCTGCTAATGTCCAATGGCCATCGCTTTTGATGAAGATGGTTTCCAACATCGGCCTACATACAAACGAGTGCACGCCCTTATGGAAAAATTGTGGGTAAGACTCACGTAGAGCGTTTCTAGCAATAGTGTTGTGGAATCAAGCACCTTTTCCGTTGCATCGACAGGCGCAACCATGTGTGCATGCATCTGTACATACCAGCGCATGCACACACTAACGCGGCCAGCCAATACGACAGGGATAGTTTGTCAGCCGTACTCACTCGGTAGCAACGACGTAGTACATGAGATATCTTCGCTGAAGCTCAATGTTCTTGGGTAAGCCCGACGTGCCGCTGCTGTAGGCGATCATCATCACATCGTCTTCGCTGCCGCGGTCGTCGTCAAATGCCGCCTCGTTCGCCTCCCACTGAAAGGGCGACACGCGTGTGAAGCCCGGCGTGTCGTCCACAGACAGCTTGCCCTGTCGTAGACGGGGCGAGGGAAGAGATTGAACATATTATTGAACCCCAAAACAAAGACGCACTCGCGATTCGAAGATGACATTTAAAAGGGAATCGCTGTTTCGAGCTAAAACCGCGGATTGGCGGTGTCAGATACGAAAGACAATCCCCTTACCAAAAACTCACCTTAGGTAAACAAGCTGAATAAGAATGAAAGACGACCAGAGAAGGTGCTTACGGATTTCGGAGCATGCGTACGTCGCTCTACATTCTCAGTGGCCACAGTCGTGAGTCGCTTTTTGTAGCGAGAGCTACACTACGCTACCCAGTCGAGCATTTCGCCGTGAGCCTGTGAGGCCGATAGTGCTCATGGGCGAAACCAGAGAGGAGCAACAGGTGCGCGGCGTATGACGTATGAGTTCGCCGCGGCCGCCGCGCGAGGAGCCGAGCCGGCCCTACTACGGCGCTGGCGCCGTGAATGATTGCGCATGCGCGGCAACCGGAGAAGGGCAGCAGGTGCGCGCCGCATGACGTCAGAGCTCGGCCGCCGCCGCGGCCGCGTGTGGGGTCGTGTGGATAAACTGCGTATGTGCGACTGTGTGTATAAACACTGAGGTGATACGACTTGGTGTATCACAATCGCTTCTTACGGGTGACGAAAAGGAGACTCCAGCCGCCGCTCTGCAGCGCTATCGTCAGGAGGAGATCAATTATTTGAACCCAGAAGTCGTCGCCTGTCGCTTGGCTGCTATGGAGAGAAAGAATGAATATCAGAAGGCCAAACGAGCAGCGCAGACACCTGAGCAAAGACAAGAACGTCTTTCGAAGTAGAGAAGCCAAGAGGTGGAGTGTAACAAGCGGCGCATAGCAGCTCGCATGGTTCCTTCGCAAGAAAATCAAGATGAAGCAATGGCAACACCATCATCAACAACAACTGAAGAGGAGGAAGTAAAGGTTCGTGGTATAACTGACCAAGCGATTCGACCAGGGGTGAACTGCATCTCTCGCTACGTATATCCAGGCACAGCTGAGCTAAGCCACCGCCAATTGTTTTAAGCCTCGTGCCGTGAATTTTGCGTCCCTCAAGCTTTGAGTACGCTTCGTAGTAAGACGTGGTAATGGCAAAGCGGCGAGTACTGCTTCTTTTTTGAATTTATGTAGAATAATTTTTGATAACATAACCTAAGTAGCGCTCACGTATGTACAGTTACTTTACATGCAGAAAAAGGTTGACTCATGTTGCACAATGTAGCACTGAGCTTGCTCTAACTTTGATTGCCCGAGTGAAGCCTGTGGTGTTGCGCCTCTAACCTTTTGCGAACGACAAAATGTGGAAAATGCCAGAGTGTTTTGAAATATACTTTAGTGCATTCAGTAGAATGTGTCGCGGCTCCTTTGGAACCTGCCTGAGGTGCTGCATTCTCATAAAAATGAAGCTCTTTACGATAGAAACCTCCAGAAGCCAGAAAAACAGCTTCCTCCACTATTTCATGCTCGCGTGTCACCAGAACAACAGTCTCCAGCCTAGTCGTCGTCGTCGCTGCCGCCACTTAATTCAGTTGAACCCTTGTCTTCATCACATGATGGAATCACGTAGTTGTGCTCCTCACTGAAACCGTCGTCACTTTCGCTGAAAGCTGGGAAATTTTTGCCGTAGAACGCATTCGGCGCGAACGCGGCCACACTCTGTTGTCAGCGGCGTGTAAACAGAATCGCAGAACGCTCGCACATGTTAAAGCTCGAAAAAACTTATGTACTACCCTCCAATTTAAGAAATACAGGCACAAAAATATATAGTTTAATAATTGCTAAAGAAATGGTGATCTTGCATGGCAAAAGAAACAAACCAAAACGCGCGCGTCAACCATGGAAAACTTGTCGGGCTCCCGCCGGACAGCGGACCTCTATAGCCGAGTCACATTATCTGGAAGGACCCGACTAAGGACCACAAAGGGAATGTTAACTGCCGTGCTGATTTTGAGAATGCCTTCGCTATATCAGCTTTTTATATCGGACATGTGCTTTCTATTACTGCATGGTTTGCTGCTTGGACCATTTAGAACTTTTCCTGCTTTAAAAATTCCTCAACCTTCATCCCTGTTATGCATCCCGATGTCGGTTGAGCGTCATGTTCTTCATTCATTTTCGCCCTTTTTTTTTTTAAACCTACCACTTCGTCGTTGGGACTCGAGACTTTCATCGAGCGGTTCTTTATGCTCTGTCCCTGGTGTGAAAGCCAGCCTACTGGTTCTTTATAGTCAAACTGGACTAATATTCAGTAATAAGAAGCTGTAATCACCTTGAGTGTCAGTTGCGGAAGTAGTGAAATGAAAATGTCCGCGTTGCTCGAGTCGATGAGGAGATGAGTGACATCCAGACTCCTGATGTTGGCAAGGTGTTCGTCTGCAGCGAGCGAGTATGGTAAAAACGAGTGAGGAGTTGAACTGTCGAACTAGGAGGCACGGCTCATGTAACGCCAAAAGCTTAACCACGTAAATTTTGAGCGCCGCTACGGTAGGCCTAGCTGATGTTTATTAACTACTTCTCACTCTCGGGGTTAACTTGTGTTGCTAGTCTGCAAGACAGACGCAACCGCAAGCTTTAGAGAGTGCAATAGTCGGTGGAGGCATCTTTGCAAATGCCGGTTTGTTCTTCACGTCATCATCTGTTCACATCACGGTACATTGCCGGAAAGCCCAGCTTCACCTCCCATCCTCTCGCATATTATATATAGCCACTTTTACTCACAACCATATCAGAATCTAACCGAATTTGCAACATACAACCAAAAGTAATCGTAAATTATTTGCGCACAGCTAACTCTTGGTGCGGAAATGAACAAAAGAAAAACATTTAGTTACAGCAAGAGCAATCCAACCAAAGTGTTAAGGGTTAAAAATTAGGGAGGAGATTTAAGCTCCGCCTTAATGGTATGTCATGGTACGGTTAATGGGTTAATGCAATATATGAGGAATTGGTAATTGTGGAATTTATATTCACAGATCCCTGGGAGTCCTCATGCTACTCCCGGCTTAGTGGTGCAGCGGCTAAGGGATACGCCACTGCCCTGCGGCAGCGGCTAAGCGATACGCCACTGCCCTGCGATGGCAGGCGTTGCCACTGCAGTGGTGCTTGTGCTACACAGGTTGCTCTTCACAAGCTACCTCTCGCGGCCAATCGATAATTTAACTGCCACCGGCCACGGCGA
Source organism: Amblyomma americanum (assembly GCA_030143305.2). NCBI lineage: Eukaryota > Metazoa > Arthropoda > Arachnida > Ixodida > Ixodidae > Amblyomma > Amblyomma americanum. The sequence continues at coordinate 38,749 of JARKHS020002284.1, forward strand.
TCGGTTTTCTCAAATATCCGGTGGGCAGATTGTGATGACGCCATAAGGTCACGCTACCTAGGTGGCCCACCTAGGTTGCCGGAGAAGCCGGTTGCTCCAGCCGCTTCGGCTCAGAGGCTTCAAACGGTCGCCAACGCCGACGCCGGACAATTTTTTTCTGCTATGAGGAATACTGACACTGTGTCTTTAATATGTCCCGCTAAGCCACTGCTGTTCACAAAGTAGCCATCTAGTGGCTGCACTTCTGAGGGTCCTAATCGCTCACTTATGAAACAACCCGGTGTTTCTTGGGGTCTCTTCAGTATATTTTAAATCGAATGGCGTATCGCTGTCAAAGGAATAAGCCAGAAGTCATGCCGCAAGCGGAATCAGTTCCGTTAACAAATTCGTACTCCCAGAGTATGAGTGACGCACTCTTCAAGTTGACAAGAAAAGGCATGAAAATAAGACTACTGAGCACTGCCTAACTATATGCTTATTACTGACACGTGCGGCGTGCCTGCTGTGTTTAGAGCTGACAAGTACAGACCCACGTAATTTGCCTTAAGAGGATGCGCTGTTTGTTCTAAGAAAAAAAAAAGGGAGACGCCTCAACGGGGCTGTTGGGTTTCACTGGCACGGCTGGCATGCGAGCGCATGCAGACAAGCAAACATATCAGAGGGACCCAGCCCCGTGGCTCGAATGCATTCCCTCCAGCCAGGCCTCTCTAGAAATCGCGCCGCTGCCATCGCCATACAGCTTATTCAACTGCTGCATGCGACTGTCTCAGGCACGGTGCAAATTGCAGCGCCAGGTAGACGGAAAAGTTCAGTGGGCCATACGAGCAGGGTTTGTGAAAAGTTATCTCCTATAACGCAGCGGTCGGGCTTACACATTGTTTTCCATTCCAGAGGCCGTCACTTTACCAGCAGAAGGGGGTGGTGGAGGTAACACATTACTCAACACTGGAGATGTCGGGCTCCTCTTAGCTACATTTTAGGCTACTAAAAATGAGAGGGGCAACAATGAAGTGAAACGAATTGACACAAAACTCTGCCGCATGCACAAAAGAAAACAAGATTTTCAGGCGAATCGTACGAGAGCCCCGTGCCTAAGAATATTTAAAGGGGCATTCGCAGTATGTAACGCCCAATTCACAATGCATAAGAGTACAAGAAACAGTTTCCATGCGAAGGGCAGCCTGACGTTTACCTAATTTAGCTCTCTACGCTCGTCCCGATTATGTAAAACGACTAGAGGTAATGAAAGAATGTTGGAAGGTTTCTCGTACACAATATGGTCGGCAGAGTGCGCTGCTGAATGTTCTGATTTTGAATAGATAGCAGTTAACGCATGGTTCATCAAAATGAATCCCGTTGAGACAAGTGTGGCCATGGCTACCCAGATACGCGCAGTGTAGAAAACACCGGGAGTATCAATGCGTCGAAGGGGCTCAAACGACGTCACAAAAAAGTGTGCATGGCGCGCACAAAACTGTGCGAGAACAATTTATGGCAATGTAGTGCAAGCTACGGAGGGGAAACTTGTCCTTTCTATCTGATCAGCGCAATATGGTCCAAGCTTGCGCTATTAATACGTCACTAAGTCCGTGCCTGTTCTGTCCTGCGTTCACTTTCGTGGTAGCCAAGGCGCCTCGGAAAGATGTCGCGCCGCGGCGGCGATGACTTCGGCCTTTCGCGTGGACGGTTGCGACGCTGGAGGAGCATTCAAGGCCAGTCCGCGCCATCCCCGTATAGTAGCCTGGCCGCGAGCGCTTGTACGTTGTAGGGACGGGGAGCAGCGGGTTGAATGCCACGGCATCCTTCGCTACCTTCGCTCGCGATCCTCGTTAGCATCGGGGCTTTCTCTCGTGTTCCTTCTCCGTTTCTTCGGGTTTTTATTTTCTTTTCAATACCAGCGTCTCGATTCTGCGCGGCATCTGGGGGGTTTTTTTGTTTTTCGTTTGCCACGAGAACGCCGCGGCGCGGAATCCGCGAGCTGAGCAGTTGTTCCGGAGAAATCGGTGAGTGCCGAGCTGAGTCTAGGCGGGAAGTCTGACGCGTAGAGCGCGGTGACGGCGGCACCGAAGACGCGTGGCCCAAGTTCACTCGTCCCCAACTCGCCATCAGCCCCGCAATAAGAATTCGCAGCCCGACGCTCCCTGCAACCGAACCTTGCCACTCGCAGCTAAACCGCTGTTTCTACTCTCGTCAACTCTGTCTTGTCGCTCGCTCTTTCTCGTCTCAATCGTTTGCATAATATTTACCGCGTAGCATTCTTGCATAGCTTTCGCCGTGATGTTTCCCGCTTCGTGATACTGGTTTAATAGTTTGCGTCCTGCTTCTGTGCTTCTTGTTTGCATAGTGCCTGTGCAATGGACGATATTTTGCTGGGTTTGTTCTGCAACATTTCCTTGTTGTTATTTGCACAAGAAGTTTCTTACGGAACTTGTCTACGCCTCACGCCTCCGGTCAACGGCTGCGGCCCTTAAGCACAGAACCTTCTGCACTTAGGCACAAAACCGCATTCCCGAAAGTAAGCCCCGGCGCCATTGACGCTTTCCAAATACCTCTCAGTACTTTATATTTGTTGTATCCCCATAATGCCCTGTTTCATTACCCTGGCATCTCTTCGCCCTTTTTTCATAAGAGACTATTCGCGCTATTCCGTGCGATCAGTCGTTAATTCAGCGCCAGCTGCCGGGTTGGATGCCGACGGCAAACACACATGCGCACGCACGCACGCTGCACGCATGTACACACAAACGCACACAGCCGCCGGATGGTTCAGTGGTTATGGTGCTCGGCTGCTGACGCGAAAGACGCGGGTTCGATCCCGGGCGCGGCGGTTGCATTTCGATGGAGGCGAAATGGTTGAGACTCGGGTACTGACCGATGCCAGTGCTCATTAGAGAACCGCTGGCGGTCGAAATTATCCGGTACCGTTCATTACGACGTTCCTCCATAATCTGAGTCGCTTGGGACGTTATAAAACCAATAAACCAAAACACACACAGAGACACACTAGCAAACTTAAAGTCGCGTTTTTGCTCAATGTGGAACGCCTTAAAATAATGGTTAGAACTAAAGAGGAAAAAATTCCGCAAAGAAACTTCAGAATGCTCAAGTGTTACGGAATGCGAAAGCATTACGGTTCTTGGGGGCATTATTTAAATGTAATATCTCTATATGATTTAGTTCTTTCTACCACTACGTCGTATAGCGCTCCGGCTGGTCTCCACGCTCGTATTACGCCACGCGGAACGCTGTGCGACGAACGGTTGCATCGCAATTTAGATGGAAACTCTGAGAAAACTTGCAATCTCTGTACAAATTGAGCCTCCAACTCCACCAGCACACGTAAGATATATGCAACGAGAAATCGTATGACACCACCCCGAACGTTGTATGAAAAATGGTTGCTTCTGAATTTAAGTACAACTGTCGGGAAAACTGGCGCCACATGGAGGTCGGCGTGTGGCGGGTGTATAAAGGCGAATAGAAATAGAACAAATGGACCATTTCACTGAGGGAAAGCTGAGGAGGAGGAAGATACTAACCCCATGCAATGCGCGGCAACAACCATATGTGTTTCCGCCGGTCCGTTGTGAACTGGCCTTGCACAGCACACTGGTGCCTTTGCGTTTCGCCTTCATCGAAACGTGGCCACTGCGGTCGGGATCGAAACCGGGTACTCCGGATCTGTAGCCGAGCGCCATACCCACTGAGCCACCCCGGCGGGTTGAGCAGTGCGGTCGCGCGCATTTTTCGTC
>JARKHS020002284.1:47500-57806 GCA_030143305.2 Amblyomma americanum
CGTCGTAGCAGTTATTTAAAGACAAAACAGCATTATAGCAAGCCGTCGTTCTGTTTGTTAATACGATTGTGACAGTAACGCCCCAGGTCAGTATTTTAGTTCGGGCGGTTTTTTTCTATTGGTATTTTTTAAACATCCTGAAAGGAAGCCTTGCGGTTGGTGCCCTTTTTATGAGTTCCTAATCAGAATACGCTCATCCTGTATATCTTGGCTGAATAAATGTCGCATAGTACTGCTACAGCTTCTATCACGGCTATAGCCGTCACACTGGTATAATTATGACCAGCATTTATTGCTTTCTTTAATGAGGCAAAACATGGTATATTGTCATTTAGTTATTATTTCTTTTTGTTTTTCTTTTTGTTGCACCGCTCTTTACGCCCGATTGGGCAAAACACGTTCTGTGAAAAGAAATTCGCTGCGTTCATTCTACAACTCTGGTTCAGTAGACTGCCACTAGTGTTTGTTAGGTTAGGTGTGTGTTTCGTAGGTTTTCTTGTGGCTCCTGACCAAAAGGGTCAAATTCGACGAAAATTGTTGCTGTAATAAAATTAGCTTCCAAGCGATAAAAGTAGCTTTGGTCAAATGTTGCGAAAATTGATGTTTTGAGATAGTTCTCATCGCAGCGAAAAGAAAAGGATTCAGTATAAAATTACACTGAAGAAATGCACGCTGATGATGCGTGAATTTTCAGGTAAGCTGTGTAGCTAATTTTACTTTTTAAAAACCAAAGGCCGCCTTTTTCCCTGACTCTTTTGGGTTCTTGTATCCTGTGATGTGTGTCGAAGTTTTGTTTGTTTCAACGCATCTTGCTAATTTTCATCGGCTGTTGTTCTATTTGCATCTTTTTCTGTAAATGCAAAACTTGTGGTTTCATTGTTGTACTACATATACTATCTGGTAGTTACGCTTGTTTAGTGGTAATTTTCCGGGAGGGCAGGTTTGTAAGGTGTGGGAACACCTTTTGCCTGTCTTAGCTTCGTTTCTTCACTCCCTTCTAATGAAACCAAAAAAAATTTTAGTGAACAATAACAAATCATAGAAAATTTTATTATGACTGCCCTCTTTGTGTCCTGGGGGTACAAGTGATTTTTGAAAATGCCTAACTACCTCTTGACCCATTTTAGCCTACCGCCCTTCTTTAAAGCCTGCTCGATCTTTTCCGTGTTATTCTTCCTTATGTCTTTTAGCATGTGGGAACTGGTTCGCTTTTTGTTTCGAAATCGCTCGTTTTTTTCTAAATTTTGATTCCGATTCTAGAAATTAGGTTGCTCGCAACCCGATCGGCAGGAAGTGGTGACCGTACAAGATCATGTGACCTCTCTCAGCCAAAGAGCGAATTTCATTTCGGACATCGGCAGGGTTTTTTTTTGTGATCACAGCTGTGATGCTTTCGCATTAACAGATAACCGGCTGGATGCTGCGTCACCTAAAGCACTGAAAGGGGGAGGGAAGTTCAGCGCGCTGTTCTTAACAAAGTGGTTTAGAACAACAGTTCCGGAAGCCACAAAAGCCAGTAGGGCTATTATGCGCACTTTCCCGCTCTGTGAACGCAAGAAGAGGACGGCGGCGCCCAGTCCACCTGGTGGGCAGGAAAGCCGTAGTGTATGGAAGTATTCGTGGTTGGGTACTCGCCGTGTCCTCCGCCTTGTGGACAGCGGGGTCCTGTCCCCACTGTCCACAAGGCGGAGGACACGGCCAGTACCCAACTACGACTACTTCCATACACTACGGCTCTCCTTCAATGCATTTAGAGCGGACACTATACTCTTAGCGAGGAGACACGACCATTTTTTGTTACCATGGGGAGACCATGCCAAGGCCTATTAACGCCATAGCGTAACGGTTGCTGCTAAGCAGAAACTCGGTGTCGTCTCCATCGTTGTGTTTGGCGTGACCGAATAATCCCGGGAAAGGCAACCTAGGTGTGCCGTTCAGGTGGCAAGTGCACCACCTAGGTGACGTGACCTTGTGACGTCCTCACAACCTGCCCGCCTGAATGTAAGCACACTGATCACAGTGGCAGGTTACTCGGGAATAGGTTGCTCGGCAAGACACACCTGCTTCTCACAAGCCCCGCCGGTGGCTGTCTTTCAAGCAGCCACCTTCGAGGGCGGTGGCGCGTCGCTTAACTACTATACCACTGGGCCAGGAGGGGTATGACGACTCCAAGTGATCTCTGAAAGTAAATGTCCCATTCTCTGAAAGTGAATGTTCCGTTCCGCATACACGAACTTTAACGCATTACCGCTAACGCGTCAAACCCTTAAGTTGAAGCTTTAGTGTCTCCTCCAGTGTTTTGCAGCTACGTCACGATGCAGTCGGCAGCATGATGCGTGGCTGCATATTTCTGACGTTGAAAGAGTGTCTCTGCAGCTAGTGCAACGCATAACAGCGGGCGACCAGTCCGATGCCCAACTGAAAGCGAGAGTACTCCGCACTACTTGAGAGGCAACGTATTTCATGCACTATAGCTGACGCACTCCGCCACTCAGACGCTCTCAGAGGCTCCAGACAAGTGTATTGATATCTGTACTCGTCCCTGTGCATTCGCCACATGGAGCGCAGAGCGGATCTCAGTTTTGTACAAGCTGCAGAGCAGTCACCTTCGCTGGATTCTCCGGCGAGGATCAGTGTGGCTCCCGAGAACATGACGCCACACAGGGCGGCGAGGCCGTCGACGGTGGCGCTGCTGAAGCGAGCGTAGACGCGGTCTCCCCTGCCCAGGCCCATAGACTGCAGGCCGGCTGTGATGCAGCGGAAGCGACGCAGCAGCTCGCCGTGAGACACTGCCTTCTCCTGGCACAGCTGTCGGCAAACCGAGTCACATCTCAGCATTTCTCAGCTTTAGTTGCGTTCGAATGCACTGGTACAGAACCCGTCAGGCTACAGAACCATGCTGTTTCATCACTGACATCGTGGCGCCATGTTCATTGGCTCCAATTCGATTTTATTTTCTATTGTGTTCTAGCAAAATAGGCCTGCGGATAACTGCTGAAAAGTGTGCCTCCGGTTCAACTCAAATAAATTGTCTGTTCACTGAATACTACCAGCAGGCTTAGCGTACCACTTCATTCCATCAGCTTATCTGCCTATACTGACACATCTCCACATGTAAGCCCTTTTCAACCGATCAGATTATGTCAGACTTTGCTGTTTTCGCGCTGAAATTCAACTTCGGCACAGTTGTCGCATACTATGCTTCACAAGAAAATAAATAATCAGGAAGTAGTGGAACTGTCGTTTGCTGGAACGCTCGCCCCATTTATTATAGCGACAGCTCTTTAGACCATCCCAAACTGTGGGGTCACTGCCATATTGCTAACTGCACTGTTGCATGCACCTGGCGCTACCTCTCCCATCAAGCTCGTGTGAGGTGCGTTCCGAAACCCAATGAGCAGTATGGAACCCTTGCCATTGGCAGGTGCCCACAGGAGTCCAAAAGTGGCGTCCAGGTTGGAGAGTTTAGACTCGTTCATAACAAGAACGAAGCGACGAAGCGGTCAATGGCCTCCAAAAATATGACCTCCAATCAATTGCGTCGGCCCGCGGTCCTTACCAGTCAGTCAGGTAGTCTTTCGAATGGCAGCGTGGGGCCCCCTTTGCTAACAGGTGAAAAGAGTGCGACCGTGAGGTCATGAAAAATTGGTGGAAAAAATTGCCTTTGACTATTTTTTCCTCGATATTTGCCTTTTGTTCTACATTTCCATCCAACATCAGCGGACGAGATCATGCGCGTTCATGTGCAAAAAAGAAAAACTGAACGGAACGTGATTTAAACGAGCACATGTTCCACTGTCTACAGGCACTGTAGAATATTTATTTTTCTCTAATAAATAAAAGAAAATAACAATGAATGACTAAATTATAATAAAATAAATTAAATAAACAAATGTCTGATTTTACGCTGCATGGTACATTAGAATTTGATTAAAAAAAGAACGTTATGCAGCATGCTAGCGTGCTACCTGGTTTCGCGTTGCTCTGAATTACCGCCCTGTCCAACATCTTATGTCCGTGCTCAACGGCTGCATTGAGACATTTGAGTTTTCCGACATTCGAAACCCCGAATGACATTTGGTCTTGATGGAGTTATGCTTTTATTCGCGAATATTTCTAAAGCTTGCATGAGGCTTAGAGATTAACTGTCGTATGGCAGGGTCGCAATACGATTATAAATGGTGGTGAAGGAGGGGCCGCTATTTTTCTGCTGAAATGGCGCCTGCTATGCATTTGGACTCCGAAGCCGAAAGAGAAAACGCCAAAGCCAGCAAAATAAAAGTTGGCTTCATGGCGGTCGTGTCATGCTGCTACAGCCGGCAAATAAATGAAAAAAAAAACACTTGCAGTATTGTATTCTTTGACTTACAGCGTTTACCTACTTGTAAAGTCTTGTTGCCCACATAATAGCACGAAGGCTGCGCGCACTCTGGGGACGCGAGTTCATGTTTTCAAGGAATTTCAAATCCTAGTTTGAATCCCCGACATTCAGTTGACTCCAGTGATACGAAAACCTACGCGGTGTAAAAAAGACCTCGTGTAGCGGCACTGGGCTGACAGCTGAGCCAAATCACATTTGGCTAGATATCGTTTTCAGCACTGAGAAAAACCAAGAAGATTCTGGAGCAGGCTCTGTAGGAGGCGAAAATACAATTAGGAGCAGCTTCCTGCAGTTTTCTTGTAGGAACCCGACCCTGAAAAATACTACAAATTGTGATTATACAGGGCGTTTGGACGATTTAAAAAACAGTGCCACGGTTTACAAAACGCTACAGCGCTACACGGAGATCTGGTTATCGCAGGCTTCTAGAGAGCCGTCTGAGCAACGTCACCGCACTTTTTTGCGTCCAAATGCACGTTGTGTTTAAAAACGAAAATGAGCGATATTTTGTATTGCCAATATTGGTGCGCATTTTTCTGTGAAAAGTTTCAATTAATGTTGAGAACGGCCGATTTGGAATGTTTTTTGAAGATTACTTTCATGCTAGTTTATTTTTTTAAATTAAATAAAGCCCCCAACATTTAAAAAATTACTCTTGACTTCTCTCCTGTGTTGCGATGTTAGCATTCTCTAATGTTCTCCACATGAAGAACAGGAAGTGCCAGAGTGAATAAGCTGACCGCTATTGATAGCGATTGTTCCGGGATGAGAGCTGCCGCTCTGGTTCGTTACAGTTAATTATACTGCTGCAGCACGAGAGAGACCACGCCGTCAGAATTTCACGGCAGAGCCCAGGTTTATCCATGTCCAACATGGTCGCACCGCTCACGACGAAACGTATTGTCGGCATATGCGTGGTCACCGTCGGGAAGAGCACAGCTAATTTTCTCAGCTGATGGGTTCTGCTTCACTGTAAGCTCCCGATGCGCTTCGGTGCTTTCTTTTAGAGTTCTTGCGACGAAGAGACTCGGTTTCCTCGCACCGCAGCATAATTTGAGCTCCTGTAGCGGATGACGCCCGGCACTCACACAAGCTCGCGATAATACCTGCACATGTGCACGCATTATCTGTAGAAGGTCTGTGTAGAAGAGCCTAATGTGAGAATATTGGAAGATATCTTTAACCGGTGTACAGCCACCACAGTACTACATAAAGAGAGCAATAAAATTCTAGTAAAAAAGGGTGCCATGCAGGGAAGCACGATCTCGCCAATGCTATTAACCGCCTCTTTCGCAAGGTATTCAGAGGTCTGGATTGGGAATATTTGTGGATAACAGTAATAGAGAATACCTAAGTAATCTCATTCGCTGATGACACTGCCTTGCGATGTAACTCAAGAGATGAGCTCCAAAGCATGATCAATGATTTAGGCAGAACAGAACGATGGGTCTAAAAATTTACATGCAGAAAAGGAAAGTAATGTTCAGCAGTCTCGCAAGGACCAAACAGCGCCCAATTGGTAGCGAGGTGCTGGAAATGGTAAGGGGATATGTCTGTTTAGGCCAGGTAGTGACTGCTGACCCGGATCACGAGAGTAAAATAATTAGGTGAATAAAAATGAAATGGGGCGCAATGGGCACTTCTTTATCAGGTAATAAATGAGAGTATAAAAATATCCCCGAAGAAAAAAGATATAACAGCTGCATCTTGCCGGTACATACCTATGGGGCAGAAACGGGAAGGCTAACGAAAAGAGTTCAACATAAATTTCGGACTATGCAGCGCGTTCTAGAAAAGAAAATCATATTTGTAACGTTAACGGACAGGAAGAGGGCAGAGTAATTCATTGAAATGTGGGTTAATGACATCCTAGTCGAAATCAAGAGGAAGAAAGAGCCTTGCGCATGGCATGTACTGCGAAGGCAAGATAACCGGCGGAGGTTAAGGGTAACAGATTGGACACCAAGAGAAGGAAAGCGTAACAGCGGGCGGCACAAATCAAGGTGGGTGGATGAGAATAAGTTTTCGGTGAGAGGCTGGCCGCAAATGGCACTGTTTAGGCTTAATTGGAGAGCTATTGGGAGAGGCCTTTATCCAGGAGCAGACGTAGTCACATTGAAGATGTTCATGTAGCAGCTTTAATAGAATGGCGCAAGTAGACGCAATCAGCTCAAAATTTCAACATCTGAACTTTAAAGGCCTGTGTACAGCAATTAAAGGAAAGACAGCTGAGATGGCTCTGGCGCAGTAGCATTCCCCTGGTGTCAGTTCGCGTTGAGTTTCATGCCTGATAGTAAATTGCGCCTGTTTCATGAACACTAAGCAGCGTCAACGCCACTCGTACCTAATTCCGCTTCTATTATCGGCCTACAAAACATCATACGTGCAGGCCATTCAGATTCGCGGTTCTACCGAACAGCACTTAGCTCCTGTGCCGTATAAAGAGATTTCACAAGCGATTGTGCAATCCTAAGAATCTCAGGCTCCTTCTTGCTAATGGCGTTTTAAGTATACCTAATGTGTCAACCATACTTAACTCTAAGCTCTACGGTTCGTACGGTTTCACTCTCGAAGCAACGTACAGAGAACTTGCGTGGGGAATATTCGGGCGACCTGCTTTCCTGGGACTCTGTAATTTAAATTTCCTGTGAGGGCGAACATGAAAAAATTAAGAATGGATCACCACCAACTAGCCCGACAACTTGTCCTATTCATGAAAAAATTAAGCAAGCCAAATGCATTCAGGGGACTATGTGAAAATTAATGGTACAAGCACGACAGTTAATTTCAAGGCTAATGACGTAAGAATGAACTGAGGAACATCAGACAAAACAGCATATGAATATGAAACACGATTGCTAGGCGCATTTGAAGAGCTCACTATGGCCGTCTTATCGCTGTTTCTCTGCATCCGTCCAGCGAGGAGTGCGTACAGTGAGACTGAAGGCACTTGGCAGTCGGGATAGGGTGAGTGGATGATGCCTTCTTCAATCCTTGCCTTCGTCTGTAACGAAGGCGACAAGAGAGTGAGAAACGCCTTAGAATGACATGGCGGTAGGTCAGCTACTGTGAGACTAGATTGCAATGCACCATTCATCGCCTAATCCACATGGGCTGTTTTTATGATCCTGAACGAAAAAGGGCAACAAGACGACTGATGCTCTCTTGGGTATGGTTTTTAATTTTGAGGCAGCTCTGAAATCCTGTAGGGCACTTATATAAACATCTTGGTTAAAATGGTCTACCCTTCCGATGCGCAAACAAATCTCGATATGAAAGTTTGTCCTGGGCTGGCACCAACTACTTAAGCTTGCCATTGGAAATCTATAGGGTGCGCTTCTAACAATATCTCCCAGGCAACAATAGAATATTGTAAGATTCTGTTTATAACATAAAAATCGGAATAGCCTAATCTTCTTATGCGTACCAAAATCTAGCTTTAAACTTTGTCCTGCGCTGGCACGGAGTAGTTCAGACTGCCACGGAACACTAATGGGGTGCATTTCAAAATTAGCAAAAACATTACAGCCGCCCCGAGCATGGTACCGCGGATATGTTGAGTGTTATGCTGGAATGTCATGATCTGCAAAAAATCGCGTTCATAAACCACTTCCCGCTGAAACATGCACTTGTCCAGAATATCTGAACATGAATTACAGAAAAAACCAACGTAATCTATTTCTTTCGTAGCACACATTCAAGACTAGGATCACAGCACGCAAGCAAGCTGTTTCAAGCACACCCGACGTTACTCTCAAAACTCCGATCTGTGCTTTTAGCAAATGAGTAAGACTAACACGCCCTTCAAACAGTGCTGCGAATTGTTTCATTCAGCTTGACGTCTGCGAGCTGCACAGAGTGCGTCACACAGACGTGCGCTGTCACATTAGAATGACGGCCTGTGGGGCGAGTTGGTGCATGACTGAAAAAACTGCGTCGCAATGAAGACAACACAAGAAAGAAAAAGACAACACATGCTCACACTACCAACCGCTTATTGGAAGAAAAGGGGCGCATTTATAACCCTCATTTACCATGTGCCACCGCTCTATTGCTCACAACCCAGTAACAAGTATAATTGCAAGATTAAAAACAAAACGCAGAAGGCTTATCCACAATGCGCTTAAAGCCCTAGCTTATGTTAAGATTGCACAAAGCACTAGCTTATAACAGAAAGACAACCCAAACAAATATAGCAATAGCAGTGTCACTCAATCGTAGCAAAAGCAGTGTCATGCGTTCAAAGCAAAAGCAGTCAAAACCTTAAACGTAAAAGCAAAACAAAAACAAAATAACAAAAAACCAACATTACAATAGAGGCCCCCCCCCCCCCATGATTGGGAGTCGGTCGCCGGAAAGGAAGAAAGAATTCTTGGTGGCAGAGGTATTCATTAAAACGTTTCAAGATAGCAAATTCATTATGTCGCAGAGCTACAGCTATATCGCAAATGCATGTGATCCCCTTCTTTTTATATAAACGCCACATCATAATCATAAAACTAGCGTCACATGGTAGGTGAGGGTTGTACTTGTGCCCCTTTTCTTCCAATTACATTTGTCCTGAAACGGTAGGCAAATTTGGGGTGTGGCGGCCGGCAAACTTCCCCTACCCTTGGCACCGTCACTGGCAAGGTGATTGTGGTGTGCTTTCTTGGAGCTTTTGAAACGAGAAAATTAAAGCGGAATAGCTTTAAATTTAGTAAATTTAATTTACTAACAAGTAAACAAGTAACAAAGTAACATGTAAACAAGTAAATTTAGTGCTCACGTGACATGTACAAAGAGCTGCAACGACTTCTTTGCGGTTTCATTAACCTGTGCCTTTTAACCATACTAGCCTTCCCGATGAGCCGGAATGGGAGCGACTGAACAAACAGCTATTGCAGTTTCTGTATTTCTTCGTGACCACAACCATGTTCTGTTTACCCGGTACCTAGTTGATTACCACGTAGTTATCTATATTTACCAATATATGATGTCCTGATAGCCTGAGTCGCTTCGCGACGTAAAACCCTCACAAACCAAACCAGTATATGAGAATTAACATGCGAAACGCAACAATTTTGTTCCTTCCTCCTTTAATAATAATGATAATAATAATTGGTTTTTTGGGGAGAGGAAATGTCGCAGTATCTGTCTCATATATCTTTGGACACCTGAACCGCGCCCTAAAGGAAGGGATAAAGGAGGGAGTGAAAGAAAGGAAGAATAGGTGCCGTAGTGGAGGGCTCCGGAATAATTTCGACCACCTGGGGATCTTTAACGTGCACTGACATCGCACAGCACACGGGCGCCTTAGCGTTTTTCCTCCATAAAAACGCAGCCGCCGCGGTCGGGTTCGAACCCGGGAACTCCGGATCAGTAGTCGAGCGCCCTAACCACTGAGCCACCACGGCGGTGCCCTTCCCCCTTTGAAGGTGCAGTTTTGGAGTTTTCGGGGCTCAAGCCGATTTAGAGTAGCCTTTTCCTTGCCTCCTATTGACATTTTCGTGTTGAAAATAATGAATAATATCTACTTTAGCCGCGTTTTGTTCCATATCTACTGCACACATGTATACACTCTCATTATAGCCTGATGTGCGAAGGTGCTCTTATGTCTTCATTTCTGCATTTTTTTTCATGCTTTTTAGTGTATAACTGCGCCCATGTTTTTTAATAAAGCTATCCTTTTTGCATACGCTGCACTGCAGTTAGGTAAGACGGCTTGATTGCACTTCTGAGTTCACTCATACTACCACAGTTACTAGAACGAAGTGTGCCCACTTTGCCAATGACCTAGCCGTCCATGCTTCGCAATCAGGCAGCTCGCGCATCCACCGGCTGACATATGTCTAACCGGTGGCTGTAGGACCTTTGTCAACGCAACGTTCGCTGCATTATGTGCAGTGCGCTGCCGCCAAGTCTGAGCTGTGCCCAGTTGTGCTT
>JARKHS020002285.1:0-75000 GCA_030143305.2 Amblyomma americanum
CGAGGCGCGATCGTCTGCGGCGTTAGCATTGTGTTCTCGCGCAGTGACCAGCGAAGCTGATCCGTTCGCGCCGCCGCGGGTTCGAATCCCTTTCGCGGCAATATTCATTTCATTTCTGCGTCCTCAGGGCGCCAGAAAATTCTTGGTTGGGTTTCACCCTGTGAAGAAGTGCACTCGCACCAGAATGGTCTTTGATCCCACTTCATGTAAACCAGAAGCCACTTCATGTAACCAGGACCCACTTCATGTAAACCAGCCATGGCGCGCTTTGACCAGGCTGTCCACACGTCACTAATGTAAAATCGTCGTCCAATTCCGTTGTTGTGCGCCCCTGGACAAAGTTCTGTGGGTGTTCTGGTCCGGATTTCTGCAGACATCCACATGCATTGGTCACCTAGTATTGGCTAGGAGACGTTGAAAGGATGCAAGCTGGAACCCAACAGAAAAAGTCAGCAAAACACCGCGATGTACCGCCCCACTTCCGCAAAGTGGTGACGGCAATAGCTACGTCACATACACGCATGAAGCGTGCGCGCTCAGATCTACTCAGAAACGAGTTGCTTTGCGCTAACTACCCTGTGCAGTTTGATTACCTGGCTTCTTTTCGCCTCCCAAGTGGTCATGAGATGTTGCAACGTCGCAGCAACGTTGTGCAACGTCACCGCGTGCACTCTGCTGCAAGCTTTTCACTGGCCAGAAGGTAGCAACGGGACATAACAATGGGACGTAACAGTGTTCATTTATTGGCGCAGACCACAGGGACGTGATCTACACGCAGCAAGGCGAAGTATACAGTGTGTATTGTTCACAAGCAGTGTCTGTGTTTCATTCCCGCTTCATAGTACACGTAAGCACTGTTAACGCTGCAACGTTGAGTACACAAACGCAGCTTTCTGTTCATTCCACCCCCCCCCCCCTCTTTTCACGCACAGTATAACTTCCTTTTCAGGCATGCGACGCCGTCATTTCCCGCGCCATTCCCTGAAATCATCCGTGTGAGGGCCCCGCACTGCTGAAGCATGCACAGATTCAGACTTGCCAGGTTGCGGATCGGTCATATGTGGGCCAGCACTTCTATCTGCGGAAATCTGGAAGCTCGCCCTTTCTATACAAAGTCTCAGCGAATCCATGCAACACTGTTGAAGCTACAGTGTCGGCGTCGACCAATGAGAGGCCGAACTCACTGAGGTGCGAGCGCGAGAACGACTGGTTACTGGCCCGCACCCTCCTGTCGGCATCGCTAGCAATCCTATTGGCTAGCGTGCAGGCGAACGGCTCCGTGAACTCTGCCGCTGATTGGCTGACTCCATGGCTTCCATGCGCTGCATTGTTCCGGTGGGATAAAAAGCGTGGTTCATACTCCTGCCGCTCTCCACACTTCTCCTATCTTCTTCCCTCAGGAGAACAAGCAGCTCGTTTCCACGGAAAGAGATGCCTCCTCGTTCCGCCAGGGGGCAGTAGTGCCTTTTCCCGCACCGGAAGCCGGCTGCGCCGAATGCATTTCCGCTTTTTACGGCCACCCGGTCGCCCGCTCCGGGAGAAAAAGCCGTTCCGAAGAGCGCTGTCTGGCGAGAAAGAGTGCGGCTGTACAGGCGCGCAGACATAATTCTCGCGAACTTGAGTTGTTTCTCGCGTGCTTCCAGCAGTGCGTGAGCGAGTGTTGCGTGTTCTGCTGGAGAGTGCTGTGGTGTTCGTGGGAGTGGCTGCGTGGGTCTGCTTCTGTAGCGCCTCCCTTTCTTGATGTCTTCGTCGTCTTCTGGTGTTCTCCCTTGCACGTCGTTATTTACTTTGCCACTGGGAACTGATTAGAACGCTTTCGTTTCGCGCTGGAGAAGGTTGTAACTGCGCATGCGCGTCCCGATAAACTTAGCGCTGCCCATAACGGTAATATACTAACTCTATATACACATATACAAAGCAGACTGCTGAAATCTTATGGACACATTTTCCTCGTTCTTGCTAACTGGGAGTGTGTTAACGCCTGTCGGTAGGCAGCCATTACTGTACCTGCAAAATGCAGGGATACTAATATGTGAACAAGCCGCCGCGGTGACTCAGTGGTTATGGTGCTCGGCTGCTGACCTCGTCGAAAGACGCGGGTTCGATCCTGGCCGCGGCGGTCGTATTTCGATGGAGGCCAAATGCTAAAGGCTCGTGTGCTGTGCGATGTCAGTGCATTTTAAAGAAGCCCCGGGTGGTCGAAATTTCCGGAGCACTTCACTACGGCGTCCCTCGTAGCTTGAGTCGCTTCGGAACGTTAGTCCCAATAAAACCAATCTGGGAACAATTAAATTTACCGATCACATGATTCGAACCGGTAACAAGGGGGGGGGGGGGGCACTGCGCAGACAATTACTGCAACGTTTTTAAGACCAGTGCGTTGAGAGATACGGAAATGTTCTTTCTAAACAGACTTCAACGCTTGTTTAAGTGGCGATGCCTCGATTTTTGTGACTGTTTTCAGACAACCATTCTTGGCGGTGCCAAGATGGCGCCTCTGACGCCTTGCACGACGTCTTCTCCAAGCTTTAGCCCCCTTGCGCAGTTAAAGAGGTCGCTTTTCAGAGAAGCGATAACCTTGGCGGTACGGACACATGTGTGACCGCGAACGTTATGACAATCAAACTGATGAAACATAGTTTAGACAAAGACAAGTGTTCTTGTTACATGAAACTCATCCTTTGCAAGTATGCGTAAATAAAGATTCTGCAAGGGGTGCATTAAAGTCTACAAGAACATGACAGAAAGGCAGCATGTGTCGAGAAAATTCCGTTTTCTTCGAGAACTGTCCTTTAATAGATTTTTTTAACGCCGAGGTAAAAAGAAAGCCGCCAGAGATGCGAAAAAGTATGAAAAAGACAGTCCGAGGAACTAAACGCGCATTTTTTTTGTGCTTCTTCAGCACGGGTAAAATAAAAGAGAAATGGGAAAGAGACGAAGAAAGTGCAAATTGTTCTCATTAATGTGGCCATTCTCGGCGAAGTCGAGTTCTCGTCATGCAAATTTCATTTGCTCACGAGAGAGGACTGTTCATGGGAATAAAGCATGTACGATGTAGAGTCTAGATTCGGCGAGACAGGCCACGTAGAGGCAGGAAAGGGCAAAAAAAAAACGGGAAAAGGAAACAGTAGGGAAAGAGTAGAAGGAAACACACGTGGCGACTGAAGAGACTGGAAGTTCGCGCGAAAAAAAAGACTATGAAAAAAAAATAGAGGAACGCTGGTAAGGGAAGAACGAGCTCTTTCCTGGGAACCCGATATGATGGAAGAGGACATCTCCTGGTTCGCTGTCTCGGCTACCACTCTTTTGAATCTGTCGGTTTAATATTCCCTTTTTTATTGTTTACATTATTAAAGCAAATCAAGTTCAGCTGCGATTCTCTTTTGTCCTGGAAGACCAGGGCTCCGGACAACCACGTGCAGACAGTGGCAAGCCTGAAAATAGAGCATATACGAGGAAAAAAAAAGGTGTGACCAAAAAAAGGGGGTATAATTCTTCTCTCCTCAACCTAGCCTCCACTTTTCGAGCAACCCTTCTTCCCTGGCGAATTTTTGTCTACCTAAGCGCGCTCGGTCAGCTTTACTCGCCTTCCACACTGCCAGGATACGTTATCATCGTTATTGTTTCTCGGCGCACGTGTTGGCGTTTTCGGTGCTTCTTCTTTCACTCTCTTTCCTTTGATCTTTGTATCCTCTCTATCTCTCATTGCATTTTACTTTTCTGCCTTCTCTCTTTGTCGGCCTAACACTCAGTAGCCAGCAGCTCCATATCGCCCTTTCGCACCGAGTTGTTTCTTTTCCTGCACGGGCCTCGGTAGCACAACGGTAGATGGCGCCACCAGCCAAGGTGTGGCGCTTTTTTTCTTCCCTTTATCTTTTTTTTTTCCTTACAAAGAAGGGGCGATAAAGGTGTCGCGCATGGTTCTCTGGCGACCGGCAGGGATTTATGGCGTCGCTCAGCGTCGGTGGCCCGAGCGCGCTAAGCCGCGTCTAACGTTTATATTTCCGCGCGATGCTGGTTGGCGTGCAGCCGTGGGCAGGGGGGATTCATGCTTCTTCTCACTGCTTGGCTGCACTGTGGCGAAGCACCTGGCGATGGGACAGGGGAAAAACGAAAGAGCGAAATTGGGAACAAAAGAAAAATATAAAGAAGAAATGAAAGTGAGAGAGAGAGAAATGGATAGCGGCTAACGCCAGCCGGTGCCTCTTGAGTGTGCTTTGTCTTCGCGAGAAGGAACCCTAGGGCATATTTTTTTATTTCCATCCATCCGTTGCTATACACTTGCTCGTATTCTGAGACGCGTGGCTTTGTTTAACTCTGTATACATGTCGCTTTTGCTTTGCTCTTGGGAAGATTCAAAGGGGAGGGAGGGGGGGGGTGTGGGGTGTATTTATTGTCGTTGGCCGCGCGAGACGGATTTATAGCGTTAAATATGGGCCCCTAAATTTTCGTCGGGTTGCCGCAGTTCGCTTTTTTTCTTTGTTTGGCGTGAATTTACTAGAGCGTCTCTCAACGATAGCGGGACAATCCTGGATTTGTAACATGCTGTGGTTCTTTATCGCAGTGACTTTTTAGTCAACTTCCACGCCTCAACCGCTGGCTCGTTTGCGGTGAAACTGCGCATGGAGATTGCGTATTGTGGTAACTTTTGTCGGGTAGCAAGTTTGACAACGGTACTTACCTGGTCCGACCGCGCGTGGCGCAAGCCCGCAATTGTCTGCGCCTCTGCAGACGACCCCTCGATCTCGGCGCAGACGAAACATCATGCGCCGCAGCACCGGCCAAGTACCGTTGTCAAACTTACTAAGAGACAAAAGTTAGCGCCATATGCAAGCTCCGTGGGAATACTTCGGTCCGGTGACGTCACTTGCCTCCAACCAATGACGTCACTTCCATCCAACCCTCCAAGACTCCGAATATTCTACACCAATTAGGAGGTTCACAGTCTTTGTACCTATGGTACCGCTAATAATAATAATAATTGTTTTTTTTTTGAGGGAAGGAAATGGCGCAGTATCTGTCTCATATATCGTTGGACACCTGAACCGCGCCATAAGCGAAGGGAGAAAGGAGGGAGTGAAAGAAGAATGGAAGAAATAGGTGCTGCAGTGGAGGGCTCCGGAATAATTTCAACCACCTGGGGATCTTTAACGTGCACTGACATCGCACAGTACACGGGCGCCTTAGCGTTTTTCCTCCATAAAAACGCAGCCGCCGCGGTTGGGTTCGAACCTGGGAAGTCGAGCGCCCTAACCACTCAGCCACCGCGGCGGGTCCAATGGTACCACTAAGTGGTCCAACTTCGAGGATTTACTAACAGGGGTATATATCGAGAAACGAAAGTATAGGAATATGTGCAGTACTCGGATGCTGCTCATAGGTGTACGTCGCTGCTATGCAACCGACTTTGTCACATGGTATGATACCATGGAATGGTACAACGTGTTTAGCATGGTGGTGTGCCACTGCGGCTAATAATAATAATAATTGGTTTTTTTGAAGAAAGGAAATGGCGCAGTATCTCTCTCATATAGCGTTGGACACCTGAACCGCGCCGTAAGGGAAGGGATAAAGGAGGGAGTGAAAGAAGAAAGGAAGAAAGAGGTGCCGCAGTGTAGGGCTCCGGAATAATTTCGACCACCTGGGGATCTTTAACGTGCACTGACATCGCACAGCACACGGGCGCCTTAGCGTTTTTCCTCCATAAAAACGCAGCCGCCGCGGTTGGGTTCGAACCTGGGAAGTCGAGCGCCCTAACCACTCAGCCACCGCGGCGGGTCCAATGGTACCACTAAGTGGTCCAACTTCGAGGATTTACTAACAGGGGTATATATCGAGAAACGAAAGTATAGGAATATGTGCAGTACTCGGATGCTGCCCATAGGTGTACGTCGCTGCTATGCAACCGACTTTGTCACATGGTATGATACCATGGAATGGTACAACGTGTTTAGCATGGTGGTGTGCCACTGCGGCTAATAATAATAATAATTGGTTTTTTTGAAGAAAGGAAATGGCGCAGTATCTCTCTCATATAGCGTTGGACACCTGAACCGCGCCGTAAGGGAAGGGATAAAGGAGGGAGTGAAAGAAGAAAGGAAGAAAGAGGTGCCGCAGTGTAGGGCTCCGGAATAATTTCGACCACCTGGGGATCTTTAACGTGCACTGACATCGCACAGCACACGGGCGCCTTAGCGTTTTTCCTCCATAAAAACGCAGCCGCCGCGGTCGGGTTGCCCTTTTGAAAAAATTCGCAACTTTTCGGAATCACCCGACCTTGAGTAACGTCAGTAGTAGAGCTAACGCTCTACAACTACTTATATAGTATGCCCCTGTGTGAGAGGGGTATGCTGTATTCTCGTTCGCGGTGTTCGTTCTGTGCTATGTCCTTTGTAATGATTCCGTGTTCTCCTGTGCGCCGGAATCATTTTGCCACATCTCTCTTGAGTCCCAAAAGGGCAAAAATTTCAATATAGGCTTCATACCTGTTTTTTTTTCTATCAGGACCAAAATTGGGTTCAACTCGTTACGCTAAGTTGTTGTAAATGACATTCGTTCTAAAAGTACTCGGCAGCATCAAGCTTGACGGTGATGGCGCTCGAACAAATGGGTGATAGCTTCGTGCGCCCCCCCCCCCCCCTCTCCTCCCCCGTCTCGTATGCAAGTAACAGATAGCGTCAGCATCGCACCTGCCAAAGCCACGCAGACAAGTTAGGCCTGCGTTAGTAGGGTACACCAGAAGCACCAAAAAGTAGAACGTGAAGCTCCTTCGCAAGGCTTGCGACTGAGTATGCAAAGTATCGCTAACAGCCCGTGCTCTGGTGATACATTTAAAGCCTCAGAGTAAACAGCGTCCCGTCAGCAGCAGCAGCAGCTAGGTCACTGTTTTCGTTGCGCAGGTGATGTCTCCGGGGATTAGTGCACCATGGATGCTCGTTAGGCCTTGCCGCGTGGGAGGTACACCTGCTTTGTTAGCGCAATGGCTGAGCCAACAAACAAAGATGTGTCGGCGTTGCCATAGGATACATGTGTCGCAAACTGCATCCCCAATCTTTACGGGGTCATTGTCATTAACCTTGGAGCCCCGCCATCCGCACCCCACAAGAAAAAATGACAGCACAGACCCCTCCCATTACTAGTTAAACGCGGTAAAAAAAGCAAATTACATAACAAAATCGATGTAATCTCTCTTGATAACGGTCCGTAACTGTAGGTCTATTTCGCGGACCGAAAAAGCTAGATACTACAAAAGGAAAGATTGGACCTGTTGTTAGACCCGCCGCGGTGGCTCGGTGGTTAGGGCGCTCGGCTACTGATCCGGAGTTCCCGGGTTGGAACCCGACCGCGGCGGCTGCGTTTTTATGGAGGCAAAACGCTAAGGCGCCCGTGGGCTGTGCGATGTTAGTGCAATTTAAAGATCCGCAGGTGGTCGAAATTATTCCGGAGACCTCCACTATGGCACCTCATTCTTCGTTTCTTCTTTCACTCCCTCCTTTATCCCTTTCCTTACGGCGCGGTTCAGGTGTCCAACGATTTATGAGACAGATACTGCGCCATTTCCTTTCCCCAAAAACCAATTATTATTAAAATTAACCTGCTGTTAGTAGCATTAGCGTAAAGGAATTGTTCTTGCTTGAAACCATCTAGCACTAAACTACGGCAGCCTGTATGGAGTATTTGATTTAGTCTGTGGTTTAGCTCTGGTTAACCCAAGTCGAATTGCGAAAGCTTCGTTTCCTCGGCACGTCGTCCACGCAGCGTCTCATTCAGACGCTCTCGAGAATTCAAAGCGGTCTCTTAAATCTAAAGACAAGCCAATGCACTCCACTTCTAGGTGTTTGTCCCGCATATGAGAAGTTTTTTGTTTATGTTATGGGTGGTGGTCGCCAGAATATTTTTCCTCTCCAGAGAAAACATAAGCCTGATTTGAAATTATGCCTTCTTTAGAAGTTGCCGTAAGATAAATTAATGTGACGGAGTACTCAAGGTCACTACCACCACTAACATAATCATCGCCACCATTACAAACACTACCAACGTCATCACCAATATCATTACAACACCATCATCATCATCCGGTATACGTCCACTATAGGACAAATGGCTCTTACCTTGTTATTCAGCTAGTCCTATTCAACTGTAATCGGTGCAGAAGCGCAGCCGACTTTAACCTTTTGTGGCTAATAATTTCTCTTTTTTGCACCCGTGTACTGTGCGATGTCAGTGCACGTTAAAGAACTCCATAAACCATAAACCACAAAACATAAATAATCTTTTCTCTACGCTGGGTATTCTCCACAAGCGCAATCATGCGTGCTATTAGAGAGTATGACTTGACACGTGGTGCAAAAATTATTCATGCCTTACATGGTACTATGTACTACTGGGGACAAAAGTTTCCGGGACTCGAGTTCTAGGGAAAACGTTTATTGTAGCTCCACCTTGCAGCCCAGTCACCTGATATTGTGAAGAGAGGAAGGAGCATTTAAGCCTTTAATGCCTTCATACAATATCCGGCGACTGGCTGCCGAGTTGGAGCTACAATAAACGTTTTTCCTAGAATTCCCGTCCCGGAATCTTTCGCCCCCAGTAGCATATAGACTTCAAGCAGCATATTCTCGTTTTTCTGTGTGCATGCCTTTTAGTGCGCGTCAAATTTGAGTCAAGTTTCCCACTTCACCGTGAGTAACAAGCTAGACATGCGCCTAAGGTAAAAACTTTGCAATAGTGACTCCAGAAACCGAAAATATGCGTGGTCATCGCCACAGTCGGCAGAATTTTGCCGTTCTCCTTGATCGAAGTGACTCAGATTTCATCCAACGTTACGCATGCTCGAATGAGGCCGTGTTCTTCCGAGCCACTTAATAAGACTGATCTGACGTGACCAGCCCAACTCACTTCAAAGGCGTCGAGCGTGACGCCCGTGTCGAAAGAAGTATGCACGGTCTCCGTAACGTGAAATCGATGTCTCGAAAAGAGATTGATACGGCGGAAAGAGGCTTATAGCACTCTAGAGTCTTATAGAGATGAAAGTACCGAGGGAACAGTTGCTCCAGGAAGCGAGACAGACGTACTCACCGACTTCCTTCCACTGCGGGACAAACGGGAAGATCACGGACGAAGCGCAGCAGCCGCGCGGAGTTCTACTCCGGCGACCGTTGCCGACAGGGGGACACGTAGAGCGCCTCAGCAAAACGGTGCAGTGTGGTGAAACCTATGGAGAGCTGAATCCATTGGTGCAAAACTGTCACATCACTGCAGTCTGCTGCACTGGGGAAATGCGAAAGCATTTGCGTTTGAACGTCAGCAACCATTTTCTTGCAAGTAATTTTTGTCACGTGACCCTTACCACATGACCTTTGGATGACGTCAGCAACCTTTTTGCTTCATTTCTGTCCCGTGACACTTATCATGCGACCCTTGAATGACGCCAGCAACCTTTTTGCTTCATTTTTGTCACGTGACACTTATCATGTGACCCTTGGATGACGTCAGAAACTTTTTGCAAGTCATCGTTGTCACGTGGCACTTATCATGTGACGCTCGGATGAGGTCAGAAACTTTTTGCGAGTCATTTTGTCTCGTGACACTTGTCATGTGACTTTTGGATGACGTCAGCAACCTTTCGCGAGTCATTTTTGTCACGTGACACTTATCATGTGGCCCCTTCATCACGTCAGCAGCTTTTTTGGAAGTAATCGTTGTCTAACATCAGTACCCTTCCCAAATACACTTTACAATCATACATACTACAACTTGTTCAGTTCGTGCCTGTCTAACGCGCTTGAACCAACGACCCTTCGTGGCATATGCGTTGCGTACCCGTCTGGCACGCAGAGCGTCCGGGTTCAATGCCGGCGAATTTCTTTTTTCGAATGAGGTCACGTGTGAGATATCACTTACTGTGGACACATTTAGTAGACACATTCTGCGGACAACTTTTAGTGACGGATTTTCCTTCGCATGAGGCATGTAATGCGTTTATATTAATGAAGCGCCGAGTTCACAGAACTATTCACAGCTTACCGGTGCCTCACCTATCGTATCGCCGGCGATTGTAATCGGGCGACCCCCCAGCAACACACCCCGTTCGACGCTACCAATGTTACTATCATAATCATCACTACACCATCAGCACGTCGTAGTCATCATCATCATTATCACACCACCAGATCGCCACAGTCGCGGTCTTCGTTGTTGTCATCGCCGTTATCATCAACCTAATTACTCGAACCACGACTAATTCTCATTTGCAAAACAAATCTGAGAAGCTAAGTCCTGATCGGCTCGCGAGACTTCTAGCTTCCACTAAGGTGCACGGTTTTCGGGAACAAAGCGTAGAAAAGGGGAAAGTGGGAAATAGGGAGGGGAGAGGGTAACGGAGTGTAGGCACGTCCCGCAGGCTGAAAATGAGTGTGCCTCGAGGGAAACGCCGTCCCGCATGGCTGGGCTAGCGTGAAATTAGAGACGTCTTGGTCGTCGTCGGAAGTCGCCATCTTGGCGTCTTGTAACCGGAGCAGCCCAAGGACTAAGCGACTCTGGAAAGAATAAAGGATGACCGTAATGGAGCTCGGGAGACAAAGAAGTAGGAATTGCGGCGCATTTTCTTTGGAGTCCCTCAGCGGGTAGCTCTTATGACTGCGCTACGAGGGGCGGGGGGGGGGGGGGGGGGGATTGCCGCTGACATCTGCTGCCAGATTTCGTGTTGGTCTCTTCAGGCGTAAATTTGAAATTTGGTACGTCATTAAGGAAACTTGAGTAGTATAAAAAAGCTGAGTACTTTGCCAGTGCATCGATGACTGCCTTCATGTGAATCAGATGGCTATATGCGTGTTTATATCTTGTTATTGAATCCTGTGAAAGGATATGGGGTCGACTAGATGGTGCGACCTTTTGTGAAAGTCTTGTGCATGTGTGTGCGCGAGAGTTTTGTGCGATTGTTTTTCGATTCATCTCGGTCACACTCACCTGGTCTTGCCTGACAGGTAGATTACTAGGCTAACATCCCCAGTGATCATTACAGAGTGCCTAGTTCTTCTCCCCCTACCCATCCCCTTCTGTGGAAGGCTCGCACAGCATATTAGCGACCTGGGAGGCCTTTATTGTGATAGAAAGTAGCAAAGAACACGCAGGCCTCTTTTTCTTCCTTGGAAATGTGTGACAGGGATGCTGCACAGCCTACACGGATGTAGGCGGGACAGAGACGCCTAACGACCGCAAATGTGGGCGGTACAAGGATACTGGAGTGGCAGGGACGCTGTACCGTTTACCACTTTAGGTGGTACACGAATGTAGGAATAACCAACATGCTTAGCGACTGCCGACGAATGTGGTAGATGGTCGGAATGCTTCATGACCTCGAACATACCGGAATCTTGGAAGGATGCTAACAGTTATCCTAATCAATGCACAATGGGACGTCAAGGACTTTTAAAAATTACAAACCGATCGGGTTGCTGTCCGTTTTCTACAAAATGTTCGCAAAGGTAACCGGTATAGAACCAGGACAACCTTAGACTTCAATGAACCAAAGGACCAGTCTGACAAATTCCGTAAAGGGTACTTGACAATAGACTATTAGATCATATCTCAGCCAGGTGGTAGAGAAATGTGGAGAATGTAAATTATCCCTGACGTCATAGATTACGATAAAGCGTTTGACTGAGTCGAAACAACAGCAGTCATGTAGGCATCGTGGAACAAGGGTGTACACAGCCATATTTAAAAGTACTGGAACACATCTGTAGCAGCTGCACAGAGGTCCTCCATAGAGAAACTAATAACATCCAATAAGGAAAAATGTTAGGCAGGGAGACGATATGTCCAGTGCTATTGCTTGTCTACAGGAGGTATTCAGTGATTTGGATTGGGAACAGTTGGGGACGATAGTAAATGGAGAATACCTTTGTAATCTGCGATTCGTCGATGACACTGCCTTGATATGTAACTCAGGGGACGAATTGCAAATCATGATCAGTGACCTAGACAGGCAAAGCAGAACGGTGGGTCTAAAAATTAGTGCGCAGAAAACTAAAGTAATGTTTAACAGTCTCAGAAGAGAAAAGCAGTTTACGATAGGAAGCGAGCCGCTGGAAGTGGTCAAGGAATATCCTATTTAGGGCAGGTAGTGACTGCAGACCCGGGTCATGAGAGTTGAATAACAAGAAAAATAAGAATGGGGTCCCTACTGAAAAATAGGTTTGAACGGGTCAGCAGTTAGGATTATGGCACATTTGGTTTCGCTTTATAGGATGGACGTCCCAAAGCGGCTCAGTCTATGAGGGACGCCGCAGTGGAGGGCTCCGGATAATTTAGACCACCTGGGGTTCTTAACGGGCACTAAGAATACACAGTACACGGAATTTTCACATTTTTCCTCCATCGAAGTGCTGCCATAGTGGGCGGGCTCGAACCCACGACTTGCATGCACTGTGTGATGTAAGTGCACGGTAATTAACCACGGGTAATGGTAGTTATACGGAGCCCTCCACTAAGGAGTCACTCAAGGGCTGAATCGCTTTGGAAGCTTCATTCTATAATATTAAACGAAATGTGCCAGAATCCTATTTGTCTCCTATTCAAACCTGTACACTATTTTCAATAGGGGTGGAACGCGTTTGGCATGTACGCTCAGGTTATAAATGTCAGTTTACCAATATCCCTCAAGAGAAAATTATACAACAGCTGTATCTTACCGACACTCACCTACGGGGCAGAAACGTGGAGGCTAACGAAAAGGGTTCAACTTAAAATGAGGACAACGCAGCGAGCTATGGAAAGAAAAATGATAGGTGTAACGTTAAGAGACGGATAGTGAGCTGGGTGGGTCAGGGAACAAAGTCGAAATCAAGAAGAAAAAAATGGGCTTGGGCAGGGCATGTAATGCGAAAGCAAGATAACCGCTGGTCGTTAAGTGTAACGGACTGAATTCGAAGAGTGGGCATGCGTAGAAGGGGGCAGCAGAAAGTTAGGTGTGCAGATAGGATTACGATGTTTGCGGGGATACGGTGGCCGCAGCTGGCAAAGAACAGCGTTAATTGGAGAGACATGGGAGAGGCCTTTTTCTGAAATGGGTGTAGTCTGGCTGATGATGGTGGTAACATAGCCTCTATGTGGAACAGCGATTTAGCAGCGAAAGGAATACTGTACCGCCTATCACTGTATGCAGCGCAGGATTGTAAGAGTCATAGGAATACTGTGCCGCCTTCAAATCTTAGCACACTAGGTCAATGTCATTACGTGCCGAATACCGGAACACATTAACCGGCCAATCGACTGGATGGTGTCGGGGATTATAATCTTCCAACGCCTTCATATTCTTGTAACCTACACTCAAGCTACGCTCCGACGACAATCGTATTAAGGGTGCAAGAACATGGTGATGAGTATAAATGAAACCAGTGTCTTTTTACATACGGTGCCGTTGGCGACTTTTTTTGCCACACTTATAGCATTGTTGCAGCAGTTTCAAAATGAAGTTGTAGGTTCTTTGGCACTTTAAGTCGGCAGACCACTGCATACTCTGAGCATTTTCCTACCTTTGTTCTCATATAACTGTACCGATATGCACATTGTATCAAACTGCTAAGCTATCAGTTAACATTTTAAGGACTTGAGTATCGCTTAAACAAGCCAGCAGTCAGAAGTTTATGGAAGGCAATAGCAGCGAAAGAATTTAATCTCATGGCTGGCTTTCCATGCATTTTGGAATAGGTATATGCAGCTTAATTGCCATTGTGTGAATTGCGCAGGGCTCTAGTTAATCTCGAGCCGAGCGCTTCCTAGTTAAAAAATGAGAGAAAATTTTCTGTTGTCACAACCTACTTTCTGCAGAATTTTTGGCCATTAACTTGTAGTAACGTAACAAAAGGAATTCTTGTAGTTAATACAGACTCTTCTGTGATACTCTGCTGTCCCTTTTCATAACGGCAGAAGTACAGGAAGATACAACAGCAGCAGAAAAATACTACAATATTGCAGAATACCTTGTCGTTACGAAAACACAACAAAGCAGCTTGTCGTTACTTAAGGTACGATTCTCTCGTTTCTTTTTTTTACTGGGTTTGAGTTCGAAATTTCATCAGCTTGGTTGCTTTCATAAAGTATTGCCGGTGGGTGTGCCTGCTACACTGAAGTTTATTGCTGTCATTTTAGCAAAAAAAAAACATATCAAGTTCTTGCAGTATAAAGAAAATAAGGGGAGTAAGAGATTAAGCACGAAGTGCATCCTTCTTTCTAATTTATTTATTAACTTTTAATTCACAAACCACATTTCAGCACTTTTTTCTCAAGACAAAAAGAAGTCGCCAGCTGCTAGAGGTGGAGACGTCATGCTGTCATATCACTCGCTGCATAAGTTAAGCCTGCAAGCGAAGATATTTTAAAATTTCCTCGCTATAAGCAGATGACTTGTAGATTTTTATTTTTTCAATTTTTTTGACGCTAGTGTCTGGGCATCGGTGCGTAGTTTTATTGTTTTCAGACGTTAAGAAATCAGCCTTAATAGCTAGTTTTTATTACACGGTAATAATAATTTTCTCCGGAAGTCTTCTTGCAACACAAGGGCCAGATGCGACTGGGTGGTGGAAGTTGAGAACTTTCAGCCAATATTTTCATTGCCTGTAGATTATACGGTTAACTTGTGCACAAACGCCGGTCGTTAGATGATGCCATTGAGTGAAGAGGGTACTTCAATCGCGACGCTTAATTGTAGCTCCCCTTTGAGACTCATTTTGTCGGACCGGCTTGTACGCCTTGCGTCATTAGGGCCGAAGCTTTCTTGGAAGAAAGTGGCAGGCATTGATGAAGGGTTTGCCAAGCTGTCTCACATAGAGTGGGTACAACGTTCTTGTACTAACGCCCGGTCAAGCGGAGTATAATGAGCTTCTGCGAGAACGCAGGTAAGGGCGGAAAACGGGCTAGTTAGTTCCCTGGCGTTTGTCTCTTCAAGGCGTTCCAGAGAGGGCCAGGAACGGGACAAGTACTCCAACTCCCTTCAGCGTTGCTTTGAGTGGTCCACATCTTGTGCAAGGCAAGATTGACTCTCGCGACATTTCTTTTTATTTTGTCTTCCTCTTCGTGATAGCCATATCTGTATGTGTCTCAGTTTAAATTTGTAGTTTTGCGTTGAAGTAAACTTGCACGCTAGTTAGGCCGAAAGAGGTACCCGTCGCCTCCTGTGGGTTGCAGTATCTGGTGTCGCATAATTATTATTAAGGAAAGACTGGGGAGAAAAATGCAAAGAGGACAAAAGTCAGCATGCATGTTCATAGAATGGACAGAAATACGCCTTTATTTAGGGAGTAATTACTCATTGGCGTCGGCATAAGCGTAGGCATACTGCTACAGAGGAAAGTATACAGCTTTCTCAGAATCATTGCTGCATTGCTGTTGAAGAAAACTTTGTCGTGATCCGTGGGAGACCGTTCCCCGGAACTGGGAAGCTTCTGCGAAAGCTGAATTGCTTTGGGCTAGGCCGAGGTGACGCTAATGAGTAATTACTTCTTAATAAGAGTCTACTCAATATTGTGTGCTTCCCCTTAATACACTGCCCTAAATATACGCCTGGTCTGTCTGCGCGCCAAGTGTTTTTGCAAAAAAAAAAAGCGCTGAACATTTCCGACAGGCTGTGTCCACGAACTTCAGTACCCTGCAGGAACTGATAGAGTTTTAATGACTCTTAATGCGTTTTAATAAAGGTCTGCTGGGGGTCTACAGTCCTTGAGTGACAAATACTGTAGGAACTGTGATGTCTATAGCTTGATAGAGTACGTGCTTAAGTGTTCGCTTTGCCTCTTGAATATCATCGAGAGTAACTTTCTCGACCTGCTTCTTTTTGGCTAGTCAGACCTGTTACTCTTTGCTCTTGTGTTATAGTCTGGTACTCCTTTTAGTGAGATTTTGGACGCGGAAATCAGGAAAGAAGTGACGATATCTATTTAAAAGGCTAGTAGGCCGCTGCGGTCGGGGTAAATGCAAGTTCAGAAGTTTATAATTTCGTGGCGGACTATTCAAGGTTAATTATGCACTGATACACTATTCCTTTCACACCGTCCGCACGCGATTAAAACCAGCAGAGACTCTATATAACATTGGTTACCGATATCGATGACAAGGTCTGAGACTAGGAGGATAGTTGAATAAGGTTCCAAAGAAAAATGACCGCCAGAATTGCAACATAAAAAAATGCACTGGGACACCGAATTCCATTGCGTGTTGGCAATGCGGTAGCATTAGCAGCTGTTGATGCCTTTATAGGCAGCGGCTTTTGAGGCCTTTGACGGAAGATGGGATCTGGTTAGGTCAGTTCTTTCCAGCCAATGACAATGCTTCGCTCTGGTTACGTCACTCCCTTCCAACCAATGGGCGAAATTTGTGACCGATGACGAATTTTATGACCAACGACAACGCATAGGGTTCTAATGCTTTCGCATTAAAATAAAAAACGTGCATGCAATTGAAGCGTGGTGATGACTTCGAAGTAAAATTGGCTAAAAGCTTAACCGGGAAACCACAAAATCATCGAGTTGTGTAATCCAAACGCTATCTATTATTTTATGTTTCTCCATAATTTTGTCAGTTTTAATGACTCGGTAAGTTTTTGCGTGATGCTTCACATTTCAGAAAGATATGTGCAGCAGTTGTTGCCGTCTGATCTGTTAAACTCTCTTTATTTCTTCTTTCTCTTTTCTTTTGTGTTAAACTTTTGGAATTCATATAGTCTATAAGACCGGCGCAGATTGGGTCGCAGGCTAGAAGCGGTTTGCTTTATGGTTTTATGATGGTTTAACGTTTCTAAGCGACTCAGGCTGTGAGGGACGCCGTAGTGAAGGGCTCCGAAAATTTCGACCACCTGGGGTTCTTTAACGTGCACTGACATCGCACAGCACACGGGCCTCTAGAATTTCACCCCCATCGAAATTTGACCGCCGCGGTCGGGTTCGAACCCAGGAACTCCCGCTCAGTAGCCGAGCGCCATAACCACTGAGTGGGTGGTGGTGGTGGTAAAAACATTTATTAATTATAGAGAGAGGTGTTGGGGTCCGTGACCTGAAGGGTCACGCCCTTACAACCACTAGGTGGGGATGCCTAGTCAGGCACCCCATTGGCGGTTGCCGCAGCCCGGGTGTGCTGCGTTAAGGCCCTTTGGGCCTGGAGGGTGCAGCAGCCGGACAGGGTCGCCTCCCAGTCCTCTCGGGTGGGGTTTGGGATAGGGGGTAGGGATGGGTTCTGCTGGCAGGCCCACACCATGTGGTAGGTGTCCGACACCTCCCCACAGTGTGAGCACCGCCCGTCGAATTGAGGATTGAAATGCTTTAGAGTTGCCGGGCACAGCATCGTGTTAGTGAGCAGGCGCAGGAGTACCCGCTCGTTGGCCTTCCCCAGCCCTTTGCAAGGAGTGGGAAGAGTTTGGTGGGTGGATTTGTAGTAATCGCATATTTCCTTAAAAGTGTAAACCCGCGGCGGCTGCAGGCTACAAACATTTAGCAATGCTTAACCAAGTCACCTATGTACGGGGCTCAACCACGAATCCGACGTCTGCTAACTTCACCACACTACCTCTTCGCCACAGAGCGCGCGCATCGTTTCGCTACAAAATTCATGAGCACCGCCATTTGATCCCTCCCTTACCTGTGTGCCCTATACTCTTGCTCTTCCATTTATCTGGTCTTTTCCTTCTCGCCTCTTCGTTCCGGGGTGAACGAATAGTTTTTTTTTTGTTCGCGTGCCCATGTTGCGAGCCACGTAGCAGCAGAGCCAACCGACCCGGAGGCGTAATTTCCCAAGAGCCTCTTACCTGGCGTCGGAGAATAGAAAACAACCTTCGTTCGGCTTATCCTCATCCTCGCTGGAGGGATGCCTCAAAAAAGAAGTAATAAACGAACGAGAGAAGAGCGAGCGAGAAAGAAAGATGTATGGAAGAAAGTAAAACACCTAACGTTTCGAGGCAATACGAAAAAATCGATCAATCGTGTAAGGCCGGGGGCCCATTCTGTCGGGCTAAGTAAGTCATGACGCAATTCTCTCCGTTTCCGTGGCAGACGTTCTTGAGGAAGTGGGAGGTTGGAAAGGAAGGGGAGGGAGAGTAAGTAGTGGAGGGAGTGTGTCTGCCCCAGACACATTCGTCGCCGGGCCGTCGTCGTTCCCAGGGTTTTCCCGCCCGAAACGCCCTCTGCCGGCGAACTACTGTGAATTGTTATTTGGTTGCTGCTGTTCGTGCTCCCGGAAATTTGCGCAACCGGCGCACGTTGTCAGTGGCCGCAGCAGCAGCAGAAGCTGGAGCAGCGTTGTCAGCGTCAACGCCATCTACCGTCTGTTGCACAAAGGAACGCACCTTCCGTGTACGATGACCTCTCCTTCCAGGCCGGGCGAACTTCGACCTGTCGTTCCTGTCTGAGTCGTTGTCAGTCATTCTTTTCTTTTTCTTTTGTTTAGCTGGTAACTACGTTTACAAAAATTTCCAGTCTATAGACTGTCCACAAACTTCTGTCTATAAGGTCTATAGACTGTATAGAAAAATTTTAGACAACAGCCTATAGGCAATACAAATGCTGAAGGCAGTCTATAGACAATCAATAGATTTAGGGCCATGGACTTTTAGATAGTCTATAGACTATGAACATAACAAAAATATTTATAGGAAGGCAATAGAGTCTATAAGAGGTCTATCGACTGTCTATAGACTATGAACAGGGAAAAATATAGGAAGGCAATATAGTCTATGAGAAGTCTATAGACTGTCTATAGACCATTTTAATAAAGGTATGCCGTCGGCCTTGTGAGGTTCGCCCGGGTGATTCGGAATGATGGCTCCTTCCCTTCCCCCTGCTCCAGTGCGGCCGATCCCACGTGAACATACAGACGTGAGTCAATTCCCAAAGAAACCTTCCATGCTTCCGTTCCAGGAGTCGGCGGGACCTCGAAGGATGTACGAAAAAAAAAATTCCGCGAAACCAGCAGTGCGGGTAGGAACGAAGCACGTTCTGTCCCGAAGGTCCTTAATACTCGGAGGTTGCGCGAGCGAACGATTGGAAGCCTCGCCCCTTTTTTTTCAATGTTTGTTTATTTTTGCTCCGAGCCCGTGGAAACAAACACGTGTCTGATGGGACTTGGAAATTGTTTCCATGCTGGCGCTCCGAACGATATGAGGATGTGATGCAAGGGGTAATGGTATCGAACGATGTATGAGAAAAGGCGCAGCTGACTCGCCTTGGTAACAGCACGGAAGGAAGGCGGGATTGCAAAAAGAAAAATATATAAAAAACAACGGAATTAAAGGCAGCGTCTGTTCGAGCCATGATTGCTGCACGGACTATACGGAGCCGATGTAAAATTCTGGAAGAATGTTCGTTGGAAACCGAAAGGGTAGTGTGCGGGAACACCGCTTTCAGAGGTTTCTATGCGGTGCAAACTGCATCTCGAACGCTCCGCCCGTATACTAAGCCGTGCGGATGTATTCGTATCTTTATATGAACGACATGAAATGCCAAAGTGCTCGTGCATTAATGTTCAAGCTCTTCGTCCATGGACCTCGCCTGGACTGAATGACTTAAGAGGAGTGTGGAAGAGCGATGGCACGAAACGCAAGTTTGTGTGAGACGGCGCAAGAGGGCGCAAGGCGTCGATGATCTCGTGATAATCAGCAGCGCTAGTTGGCAAAACAAGCCGCGCTCTTTTCGGAAGCCATAAGTGCTATTTTTGTAGAAGAAATAGTAAATTGCGGGGTTAATGTCTCGAAACGACACATGAGTTATGAGGGGAGCTGAAGTGCAGGGTTCTGGGTTAATTTAGACCACCTGGGGTTTTCCAACGTGCTCTAACATCACACAGCCATAATAAAAATGGTGTATAGACTTTCTATACACTTTTATAGACTTGTTGCCTTCATATCGATATTTCCTTTTGTCCAGTCATAGTCTATAGACTTTCTATAAAAAAGGTCTG
Source organism: Amblyomma americanum (assembly GCA_030143305.2). NCBI lineage: Eukaryota > Metazoa > Arthropoda > Arachnida > Ixodida > Ixodidae > Amblyomma > Amblyomma americanum. Next base: position 19,945 of record JARKHS020002285.1, read on the forward strand.
CTAAAATTACATGGCCATAAATCTATAGATTGCCTAGAGACTGCCTATGGGATGTGTATTGTCTATAGACTAGTCTATAGGGTTTGCCTATAGAAAGTATATAGACAAACTTCTATCGACAGTATATATACTGTCTAAACAATTTTGTAAGGGAGCACATGAGAGTTTTTTGCGTTCCGTCTCCGCCGAAACACGACCGCCACGCCGGGATCACGGTTGAGATTGTACTTAAGGAGCACTGAGGACAACACGGACCAGTTTTCGTTCTGAGTAAAAAGATTCTATGGCTCTTTCTGAGTATGTCGATGTTTTTTCGGCCACAAAAGACGCTTTCATAGTTGAGGAAATGTCATTTCTACAATTTCCCGCCTATTTAATATGAACAATCGTTTCAACAGCAACCTCTGCGACTACCTCAGCGCAACGGGTCTTCACTCCTTCTTTTAACTTTCAATCTCCCGCATTCCTTCCCCTTTTTTCACCCTATGCCTCATGGCACACTTTTCGCATAAAAAAAAAAAAAAAACTCCTGCCGTCTACACTCAAAGCGATTCTGTGATCAGCGTTTTGAAGTCCATGAGGGTGTAGCACTGCCTCCGGGATCAGCGACCGGAAAAATCGGCGTCGACGCAGCCATTTACTTCCAAAATCGGCCGGCGATAGCGTAACGTGCATTTCATTTTCTGGCCTTTTGTAGGTTATAAGAGATCAGTTTTCCGCCAAAAAAAAAAAGCGTCTCTGCCGTAAGGAAGCGGCAGTTTATCGTTACAAGTAAGCTTCGACCTCCTCATGTGTTTATTTTGGTAGAACCTATGGCGTGTAAGGGAGCCAGAAATGTTGATGTGCAGCCTAGCTAGAAAAGAAAAAAAAAAACTCGTGAAGAAATTACAGATGAGAAAGGAAAAGGAATACAAAACTAAAAATAGAACAGAAGAAGAGCAGAGTAAAAAAAAAGGACTAGAATGCCGGCACTAACCGTGTCGCGTGGAGAAGAAAATATTCGCTGCCTCTGCTTGTGATTTCGATCCTTTTTAAAAAGAATGGAGAAAATATACTGGGAAGCTTTATGCCTTCTTAATTTAAGAACACGAAAGTAGGTCACGTCAATTATCTTTATAGATTATCAGTGCCGGTGCAATTTCATTGGTGTCTCCGTTTAATTAAAAAATTGATTTATTTCCAGTGTGCCAGCTCGCAGCTAAGCGACCAGTGCGAAGAAACCGAGGAAAATAGACGATCTAGAAGGTGGATGGCGATGTATACGTATATACTTATGAAGGGATGGAGCCATCAGTCACCGATACCTAGGTGCATGAGGAATGTTGAATTTTTTTAATGTGTTGTGCTTATCAGTGGACAATAATACTTAGATTAATCTATCGCTTAAAGAAAATTTCTTATGAAGCAGCAGAATGAAACTACCAGGCCGCTCGTGTGATCCAAACCCACGTACTCCGAACCGGATATCGCGTCCGCCAACAGTCACCTAAACCAAGGTGCATAGGGGAACGTTTCTATTACTTTTTTAATTTGTAGTGCTGAACCCAATAGGAGAACATTACTTCGATTAATCTGTCGCTTAAAGGACATTACTTATAAAGCGGCAGAAAAATCAACCATCGCGCACGGCTGGGATCCGAACCCACGACCTCCGAATTTCGCGTCCAGTGCTCAGCGCCGGACGCGAAATTCGGCACCTTGCGACAACTGCCTCGCAAGTGCCTGGCACCTTGCGACAACTGCACGTTCAAGAGAGCTTTGCTAGGGTTTCTGAAAATAACTGCACATCGGGGAGAACTCAGCAACTGAACGCGTAGGGAACTTAGGTATTATGGCGCTTTGCTCTTTGAGTGCACTGTGGTATAACCCATGGCTTGTACCCACCGTGGTTCGTCGTTCGCAGCACACTGAGTTCTCATGGCCACGACTTGCCGGTAAAATGATGGAGGCTCTTTTTTGCGGCAGCCCTACATGCTTAAGCAACACCGGCATACCCCGGCCGAAAGAATTTTCCCCATCTATTTAGTCGTTCAGATGTGTGCCGACGTCTTTGCGCCCGGTCGATAATGCGCTGCCGTGGAGTTACTACAAGCACGAAGTTGGGCCTTCTGATCAGAGACAACAAATAGTTTGCTCCATATCGTAATTAAAAAAAAAATGGCCTGGCTTAGCTTATGCGTTAAGCCTCAGGATGCGAAGCATACGTCGCTTGGCAAGCCGTACTTCTCGTTCCTCTCTCCCGTTTCCGTGGCTCTTTGTAACTTGCGCTCTGCGGTCTGGCGAGCCGCCCTCTCCCTGGCCGACATCTCGCTGCTCAACTGACTCAACGAGTGCGTCGCCTTTTATACAACTGCGTGACGTCAGTATCTCCTAGCGGTAGGAGCGGGACGTTAGGCCGCCGCAGAGGCTGCGCGTCCGCAAGCCGAGCACACGAGTTGAGCCCCAGCTTTCACAGCTGCCTTGTGACGTCATATCACGTCGGTGCGCAGATGTAGGTCAAGTGGTAGCTACGCGGCCGCGCGCGGCGCAGCAAGGAAGAGCTCGGTTGTGCGGCTAGTATGCTTCGCATAAAAGAAAATCATCTATGAAGGTTTGCGACTAATCAACGCAGAAAGCGAATGCTGTAAACGGGTCGGCGCTCTTACACACATGATTCCTCGCATTGCATTCGCGCGCGAAAAAAAAAACAGTAAACAAGAAGCCGAAACGTATATCAGGTTCCCGCACTGCATCGTAATATATCCTCGCACAATGCATAGCGTAGCGCAAATGTGCCTCGTCATTTCACCTTTCCTACGATGCTCAGCCGTCTTCAAATAACTTCGAGCAGCGCTTTCGTTTTCTGGACCGAACCAACATGGCGAGCCTAGTTCTCGAAACGCTAAGAGATGGCGCTGCGCGTTTCGCATATGGGTCTATTCCTCGCCCAGCCCTCACCCTTATGACCGTAGGGCATCTATATTTCACTTTTTCGCCCGATCCAGCGCATATATATAGTCTCGCTTAACCTACGGTCTCCGAATCCGGAGACCCCCTGGTCGTTCCTCTTCATTTCGCGACCGTCCGAATCTCTCCTCCTCCGTCGCGTCCTTCGCTCCATCGTAGCTCGGGCTCATTTGCCTGCGGCTCTTATTGAAACAGATGTGGACGCCTCTGGGCGCGAATACGGAGTTGCCATTCATCCAGCACCATCCCCTCTTCCATCCGTTTTTTTCGCCCCGAATTCTATGCCGGGCGTGTTCATGCGTCCTGTGGAAAAAAAAAATTGACTCTCATATTCCCTGACGAGCAGCTTTCGCCATTTTTCTTTCGTTTTTCTTGCCGAGAGTAGATAAATGAATGGGGGAGCGGAAAGGGGAACGAATTGCCATTATCGAGAAATGTGGGTGCCCTCTCTGTAGACGGTGCTGATGAGCTGTGCTGCGTGGTGCCGTGCCACGGCTCTGTGCAGCAACGTTGCGGGAAGCCGGAGATGATATACACGCTAGGTAAAGCAGTCGTAGCGTAGGCCGAAGAATGACCTTGAACGACCTTCGGCCCGACCACGTTAGCCGTGTCTGACCATATGTGGTACAGTTACGGTGTCGAACGCTTGACCCCTGACCTTGACCCATTACGTTTAGTTGACCTTTAACCTCTGACATTGAGTGACCTTGGGGTTGACCTTTGACCTTGAGAACTTCCGATGAGGTGATGTGAAGCCACGTGATGACATCCCATGGGGGTGTCGTAAGACCATGTGATACCACGTCATAGCCACGTGGTCGTGTGGGTATATCTAGAACGGCTGTCGCGAGCGTGTAGCGGAGCTGCCATGGACGAGGCTCAGACGCCCCCCCCCCCCCCCCCCCCCGTCTCATCTTCCTCCGGTGATTGCGAGTCGCGATTGGCGAGCTACACTGTCGTTGTCTATTTGTAGTATCTTGCGTGTATTTGCCTACCAATAGCGGGGGAACAGCTTCACATTGTCAGTGCCCCGCAATTCGCCTAAACGCTATAGCTTCGCCTTGGACGCCGGTGCACACTAATACGGACACGAAATGTCCGTATAGAAATTGAGAGAGGGAGAGACATAGGGGGAGAGAGATGTGACGCTGTCCGCATATAAGCGCAATGGATGACTGTGAAAAAAAATCACATTGTCGATGACGAGAATGGGCTCGGACAATGCAAAGCGATTTGATCTCTTTGGGTTACGTTCCTTTTGATGTGTAATATGAATAAAAGAAAGGCGCGTAAAACTTGGGCTACTTCGCACGCGGGCGTAAAATTTGACCGAGTTTTACTGGAACCTTATTACTGCAAGGCTGCACTCTGTAGAACGCGTGCGTGAAAAATTGTGTTTCGAAGAATTTGCTGCTGACACGTGTGCGATCGTTATTTATGTGGGTCCTGAGTTTCGTTAAGACTGTACGTTTCTAGGTTTTCATATTACGTGCATGAAAAAAAAAAATGACATGCCAGTGCGATGGACTGCACCCCGTGGCTGGTTTGGGCATGCGTTGCATTTCAGCGATGATACGTCCTAAGCGAATGTTTTTGTTTTCTCCACGATGCTGTCGTGATTGATGCGCGGAACACTGCGTCAATGCTACCCTCTTTATCAGTCAGCGGATTACGCCATTACTCTAAACGCTACTGTGTTTATTTGCATTGTATTAATTAGTGCACTGACTGAGTTTACCATTAAATTACTATTAGACAGCCCATAGGGAGCGCGTTCGTGAAGGAAGGAAGGCCTCAGGACGTTGCTGGCACATGCCCACTACGGGGGAGTGGCCAAGACACAGGCGGTTAATTGCTGGATACAGGAAAGTTTTGGCGGGAAAAGGAGTGGTAATAGCATGTAGTCTGATAGATTGGAAGAGGGAAGGAAAGGGGTCCTGTTAACTTGGAGATCGAGGACGGTAAAATGGCTTAATGTGCATAATAGTACACAATGCCTGTAATGCTTCAATGTCGTACTGACTGAGAACGGTCATAACTCCGTCGTCTTTCTCCAAAGTGCCGCTTGCCAACATTGCTGTTGCTACGGCAATGAGTAAAGTCAATTACCGACGTGAAGCAATAAAAACGACCACTACGTATTAAAGCCTGGTGAACTTATCGGCCTCATGCATGCTCCTAAGGACACTGTTCCCCGTGATATGGGATAGAGCGTGGTACCTAAGTGAAATTTTAACTCTGATGGCGAGAAATTAATAGTGCTGCCACTGTTCATCTGTCCTGCATTTAGCTGCCACAGTGAATACATGGTCACAGTATTCTGCTGCTCAATACAAGGTTGCCGGATCGAATCCCGGTTGTGCAGGCTGCATGTTGATGTAAGCGCAATGCTAAAGGCTTGTGTTCTGTGTCTTACCAGTGCGGTTTGAAGAACCCCTTTCTTCCTCGGCATCCATCCGCTCTTTCCTTTTTCATTTTCCTCCCGGCTCAGTTGAAGCGCCCACTGAGAGTGCGACGATATATACGCCTTTCCTTTCTTCGTAAAGAAAAATCGCATTACTTTCTGCCTGAGGCCCGTGCCGGAACGCGCTTGCGTCTTATCAAGCTTGTTAGTCATATTAATTCACAATAAAACTTATTCAATAAATAAAACTTCACTATAAAACTTATTCAGAAGAGGTGGTTCCTAACGGGGCTATCTACACAAGTCATTGACCGAAACTTCATTAAAATTTTCGAAACTTTATTAAAAAATACCGACTCCGTTATCGCCTTTCGAATGGAACGGTAGTCGGTACGATACGAAACCAGCGCTCTGTAAACAGACTTTGTATAGCATACATAGCTCGGTTCCAGCCATTTCGTGGCAAACTGCGCACTTTAATTGTCGTGTCTCGCGTATCCATCTGTTTCCTTATCTTTTGCATGACCGGCTGCAACAATGAAACAAAAGAAAACAAAAAAGCTGAATGTTGCCTTTCCATTTCCTCAGTGTTTTTCTTCGTCCTATTGTTCCCTGTTTCTCGCCAGCCCCCCCCCCCCCCCCCCCCCTCCCCCCCTCCCTATTCATCCCCAATCTTTGCTCCCTCCGGGAGTTCTCGGTATCCAATCGGGGGAAGCAAGGTTTCCCCCCTTCGAGTCGTTTCCACAGCCGCGCTTCGTGCCGCACTTTGCCTCGCTAATACTGCGCAGCATTATGGAAGCTGGAGGGCCGGCCTTAGCTACCGTATTAATGCGAATTTAACCGCGCGTCTCCCTTTTTCCCGAATCGGAAACACTGAAATTAGGGAAGGGCGGTAAGAATCAAATTGTGTTCTAAATGCAGGCCCCGTAGAAAACAACTTTTTTTCCTCTGCCTTCCGTCTTACCGATACCATCCGTCGCGGCGATTGGGCAATGCAAGTGATAACGGGGACGGGGTGTCGTTTCAGGCAACGACAAAGAGCGAAAAATAGAATTGGAACATGATTGTTATAATACCATGTTCCTGTACCCTGCTTAGCAGCAATAGCTGGGATTGGGACCATCTCCGAATCTTACAGCGCTGTCATACGCCGTTGACATGGCTGTCGCTCTTTCTTGCTGCAGTCACGTTGTGACCATAAGCTCAGTGACGTCATTCCTTGTGATAAAGGAGATTTAAGTAGGCGATCCGGTCATTGAGAACGCTAGCTACAGAGATAGTGGCATCCATTCTAACTTCCCGAAGATCCCAAACTTACATCGGGCAGAAATTTTTCAACCTTTCTTCGGGAGCAATTAGGGAGTTTTTCAGCGTAAAATGAATTCTACTGTGCAAAACTTCATCGCGGGTTTTTTACAGGAGTTTTAATGGGATTTTTAGAGTGTAAAAACTGCATAACGTTTACATGCTTTCTCTGACGTAATCAGTGTCGCTGTCGAAAGTTCTGACCGAAAACACTGGGCTTCACGTGCTGACCAATGTAAATGTTATCCAGGCTTGTGTAAGAGAGAAGGCCCTCCTGAAAGCGGGTTCCTTGAGGTCACGTGATGTAGGTAGGTTTGATTTGTGCGGGCATTGAAGTGGGCAAGGGGGAAGGGAGGCCAAAGGTTTCTTTTTCTGAGGTACGGTAGGTAATATATTTATTATTATTAAACCAAAACAATAAGACATCAGGATATGACAAAACGCGGGGCAGAGCGCAGAAGTAATGGGTGTGCTTACAATTACATGCTGCTTAATTTCGCGTTAATGCGGTAGTAAAGGCCGAGGGCTTCACAAATACCTTTAGGAGCATGCGAACGCGTCGCAACTATCCAGCACCCCGTTCACCGATCAATCGCGATGGACAAACCGTAGCTTGGGCGGAGTTGCTATCAATGAAGGAACTTGTTTTACAGCAGCAGCTGTTAAAATCTTGTGCGTGGACCACTTCGTTTGCTCGGAATGACGTCATCAACACGCCCCCATCATCAGTACTTTGCGAATTACTTGTCAGTGGTTCACATGACCAATTAAACTTCATGCGCATGACCGTAGCCCCTATTCACATGCAGTCAAGCCGTGCATAGCTTACACACATGGTGCACATTTTCTCCCTGGGCGTATTGAGAAGACGAGGCGTGGACTCAGAGAGAAAGACTAGGGAGCAAGAGCAGCTTGCGGGAGCCGGCCTATCGATTCGGGTATTTGTGGCGGCCGGTTAATTATCGATGCGTCCGACCCGTCTTACCCCCCGCAGTTTCCCGTTAACCCCCGCGACCCCGTGCCTGCGTCCCCGCCTCTGGCCCCGCGAGCGCTCTCTCTCTCTCTGATGTGCCTTTCCTTCCTCTGTGTTGATGCAGAGATTGCGGTCACTACCACCCGGCTCGTGTCATTCGAAGCTTTTAATTAACATTGATAAGGGCCCGTTGATTTCCTTTTCCATAGGGATTCCGCCCATGACAGGAAAGCTGTAACGGTGACTGGATGAGAATTCACTGCATGGCTGCATTTTTTCGCACGACAGACCACCGCAATTTGTTTGGTGGAAAATGAATGAATGAATGAATGAATGAATGAATGAATGAATGAATGAATGAATGAATGAATGAATGAATGAATGAATGAATGAATGAATGGTCGATCTGGGTGGAATGATGGCGGCACGACTGGCATGCGACAGTATTGAGAGATTACTAACACTCGGGAGCCTTCGGGAGGTAAAACTAAACGGCTACCTATCTTTGCGGCAGGGGATGTGAGTCACAGCACTGCGTGACACCGCACCAGTAAAGACGCCGTAGCTCTATGGGGAACCTGCGCTGCCAAGGTGGAACTGCAATTGTTCCATTCGGTGACTCAAAACTGCTTTTGCCAGCCGCTTGGGCCGCTGCAAACGCGAGAACACATTCTGCGCGATTAGATACCCGCTTTTGGCTGACAGCATTCATTGCCTAGCTTCTCTCGGCGCAGCCCAGATAGCTGACGCACGGCACGTGCACCTTCGGCAGAGCGCGGAGGCTCACGCCAATAAACGCCTGAAGGTGGCGCGGAAAAGTACTAATAGTACTGCCCAAAACTGCTTGCTCTTATCGCTAGGCAGTGTGTTATGGCGCTGCAATCGGCACCGCAAACCTTAGCGCAAGTTCCCCATTACGGCGAGTTCACGTGTTCTTAAAGCGTCTGAGGCGGGCAAGCCCTGACGAGCCCGCAGAGATGATTTTCATGTCAAGAACTTGCGGTGCAAAACCCTGTCGGAGCAGTGACCCTTCTCGCACCTAGGTAATACGTCAGACTGGGAAAGAGTAAAATGCGATCATCACATCACATCTACCATGCCTTCCTTCTTTTATCGTTTGGGAGCTAAATACGAGTACACGCTACATAAGTATGGATGGCTTGCAATGACTTCATAGCACACGTCACGTAGGCGGACCAAGACCACGGTGTAGTGGTGTACGCTAATCTAACCCGCTTATCGCCACCTGTTCCGATATGCACTGTGGAAGCTATGCTGAGACTATACTCAAATGCATCAAATGTGGTCGAGAGCAGTTGCAGCAAACCTAGGTAATGCGGGCCAAGCACTCATCAAATAAAATGCTTAAACAACAAAATCTAACGGTGTGCATCAATGAAAGAAGACAAGATATTAAAATATCTTGTTTTATGAGTCAGATCCAAGTTAAGTTGTCTTGGTCTGCACCCCACTGTCATCGACTGGCTTCATTCGTATCTTCAGGGCAGCATGCAGCGTGTTTTGATTAATGGTTCACACTCAGATAATGTAAATGTTTCCTCAGGTGTACCGCAGGGGTCTGTTCTTGGACCCCTTCTTTTTCTGATTTATATCAATGATATTGTTTTGGATCTTACCTGCGAAGTTCGGCTATATACTGACGACTGTGTCGTTTACCATGTTGTGGAAAGTTTCTCTGATGTGTTAAAACTTCAGCAAAACTTGGATTTTATCCAGTGCTGGTGCTCAAAATGGCAAATGTCTTTGAACTCTACAAAATGCCAATTTATCTTTTCACTCGAAAGCGTTCCACTTTACAAAGAAGTTACTCATTACATAATGTTCCATTGCAAAAAGTAGTTGAATATACAACAATACCTGATGGGCACGTTGGTCTGACATGATTTCCAGTGAAACAGCGCAACGGCACAAGGCCAGAGGACAAGAAAGGACGATACACAGCGCTGACTAAGTACCTGTTGATGACTGCATAAAATTTCTTGACTTGACCCTGTACTTCACTGTTGCACATATGTGCTGGTCTTTTGAACCTAGGAGCAAAAAGCCGTTGCTTCCGTACAGTTCCTCTCATTCGAAGCTCGTAAAAAGGGGCATTATAGCGTCTTGATTCAGTAACGCCATGAAACAATCTTGCACCCACAGGACTGCCAATAGTTTTTATTATCAGGTTCAGAGGCTCGTTACTGCAGGATACCCCCTCAACGTCTTAGCAGCTGTAGCGGAGGGGATGCTGAAAAAGTTAAAACTTTCTGCCGCTGTCGACCATAGTACCAGAAGAAAAAATGTGTCTGTGATACCCTACATTCATGTTGTATCGCATAATTTGAAAAGAATTGGTAAGAGAGCCGGAGTAGATGTTGTCTTTTCAGCTCCTGTGAAATTGAGAAGTCTGTGCGCGCGTGTAAATGGCCCCAAAAAGTCAAATGAAGGTGAACCCATCTGCACAAAAAAGCATGAGGTAAAATTTGTGAAGTGCGTAGACAATCTGGTTTATTCGATCCCTTTGAGTTGTGGTGGTGCATATGTTGGACAAACTGGTCGTTGTTTGAACGATAGGCTGAGGGAGCACAAAAATGATGTCAAAAACGCTGCCCGCCACATTGGTGTTCACTGTCGTGATTGTTCGTGCCAGCCTCTGTATGACAAAAGCAGAATTGTTGATAGACACAAAGATCAGCTGACTAGAGAACTTATCGAAGCGTCTGAGATCTTGAAGATGCATGGGTCAAAGGTACGCAAGCACCCCTTCTGTCGCTATCTTGCAGAAAGAACATGAATTTTTGCACACGTGTTAGCCTTGTGTTATCATATACGTGCCTGGTTGGAGGGATATCTGTCACGGTTCTGTGTGTGTTTTTTTCTGTTTTTCTGTTTTTTCAGTGTCCCTAGCGCCTTTATAAGCATGGCTCACTGAATAAAACATTCTGTTGTTAGGAAGCGCTGTGTATCGTCCTTTCTTGTCCTCTGGCCTTGTGCAGTTGCGCTGTTTCACTGGAAATCATGTTGAATATAAGTATGAACTCATATTTTCTAGCGCTTAGTGAACACAAGGGACAAGAACACAAATACACAGGAATAGCGTACGTCCTGTGTATTTGTGTTCTTGTCCCTTGTGTTCACTAAGCGCTAGAAAATATGAGTTCAAACAATATCCAATTAGCCCAAGTTTCTGCCTTTCTGAATATAAGTATCTCTGTGTTTATTTTACATCTAACCTAACGTGGACGAGGCAAGTTGAGTATGATACTACCATAGCCTGCAGAATGCTTTATTTCTTAAAACGAAATTTCAATAAAGCGCAGTCTAATGTCAAGCAACTCCTGTATTTCGCTTACATACGACCAATTCTTGAATATGCCTGCCCTGTATTGGACCCCCAGTTTGCTTACTTATGTGACTTGCTCGAGCGCGTCCAGAATAATGCTGCGACATTTGTGTCCAATAATTACAGCTTCTCAACTAGTGTCACGTCTCTTAAAAACGACCTTGGTTGGGGATCTTTAGCTAACCGTAGGAAACATTTGAGGCTGCAAATCATGGATCGCATCTATTTTGGAAAGTTCAGCATTGACAAAGACCAGTACCTGCTTCAACCTCATTTTTTTTTCTAGGCGACTTGATCATCAGTGGAACATCCGAGAGATTAAATGTGGGACAAATATTTACAAAACCTCGCATACTTTCCACGGACGACCAATGAGTGGAACAGGCTGCCAGCCGGCGTCACTGAGTGCTGCACGGAAGGTCAATTCCGCGCATTCTTATCAGATGTGTGACGTGGCACACAGTTCTCTTGCGCGTGTCTTTTCATTTAATTGGTGTCATTGTATTTATGGAGCGCGGTTGTTCTCCTTCAGTGCATGCTTTTCCTCATCTATTATTAGTTGTGCTTTGTATTTTTTGTAGTAGTATTTTTATTGTATTTTTGTTATCCTCTGTACTTTCGGCTAAACAAGCTGAAGTTGTTGTTTCCCCCCCCCCCCCACTCCCCTGCAATAATGCCTTTGGGCGCTGCAGGTATCTGTAATAAATAAATAAATAAATAAATAAATAAATAAATAAATAAATAAATAAATAAATTTTGGCAAACCCTTACGCTAAATTTTGTAATTTACCATAGCCTTGGGAGGTTCCAGCAGAACCAGGACGCTGGGCTGACGCCGCTTCGCCGATTTACCAGTTAAGCTTATATCCTCGCTCGCCGGAAGCTGACGACACTGACGTTACGAGTGACGCATTGTTCTTCGGGCGGAGCGCAGCTCCCGTTGTCAGGGCGTGCGAGATGAGAGCAGCGGCAGGAGATCAGGGCATACGTCATATCCTTTTCTTTCGCAGTGCTCCCACAGAGCACACACATAAGAAGTACTTGTGGGAGGAGGAGGAGGCAAGGCAGGGAGGAGGACTATATAAGTATTTTTGGGGAAATACTATATAAGTACTATATATGTATAAGTATAAATATAAGTACAACTGTGGGAAAATACTATGTAAGTACTAAATAAGTATATAAATATTTAAGCATATAAGTACTATGTAAGTACTTGTGGGAAAAGGCTTTCTGAGCAGCGGGCTTCCTACTTAATTCGCCTAGCACTGTTTGGCGGAAACCACTCCATAGCTCCTTTAATCTCAGACGGCCACCGAATTTCTCGGGCTTGTGCACAGAGTTGGCGGGGCGAGCTCGGAGCACTTGGTCCAGCTCGGAGAAATTCTATGTTTACTCAAGTAGTTGGCCCGTAGGCGAATCTGGGTGGGTGAGAAATCTAAACACGGGAGGCGCAGCACTTGCAAACTACATAAATTGTTTAATGCATAAATCTAAACTCTGCCCATGACATGGAAGAGGCGACGACAAACAATCGCAACACGTGACAGAAATGATGGAGCAGTTACCAACTGCGTCATACTACAAAGTGTAAGCCTAATAATATTGCTCTGAAATTTTGGACCCGCCAAAGGCTCCTCCAACGCAGTCACTGTGCTACAGTTTAGAGTGCCGTAATTGACTAGCGGGTGAAAATTTCAGGTACTGACAGCAAATTTTTGTCTATAGTGTAAAGTGATCCACGTTGAAAAAGAGCAAGACGCTTTTTTCTTTATTGTTTATTTAATTTACAAGAAATGAGGAAGCTGAGGTAAAAGTCGCAAACCAGCAGCTTGTCAGCCCTCAACCCCCGCAGCGATAGCAGCATCTCAGACGAGCGACACACAGTCACGTGATTATCAGTAAAGTACGAAATCGAATCAAAATGCAAATAATACACAAATCGCGAACCAGGCACACAAAGAAGATAAAACAAATTATATGTGAATTTCATAATTTGAACAGATAGTAGTGGTTTTCAGTCAATAACGCTTAACTTATTTCATTTATTTATGGAACTAATTTATTTCCTGTAGGTATTTTTACTCCCGGGCGCATAATGGATAGGCATACATAACTGAGTAAAGAAGGGGATAGCATATGCATTGCAAAATCACTAAAAGCAGATGTACAAGGATAACGGTCTCCCTACGGAATCATCAGAGCAGAGAATGTGTCCCTGTCCCACGAGCCGCATGAATGGCGTGTTTGCAGGAGTCCAGTACACGGGTCAGTGCCTCCCCGTCGATCACCACAAGTACCCGTCACACATTTAGTGTTTCGTTCGGACATAAAATGGGTCTGCGTAACGAAACATATATACTATTGACCATAGCCTTTTGATCGTGGCAGTTCGGAACACACGGTTAAAACCCTCTCTTTATAACACCACACCGACTCAAGACGCCTGACAAACGCGGTCACATGACTGTCGCGTAGACGTCATTGTTCTCTTACTGCAATACTCACGAAGCTTCGGTTTTGAAAGCGGGAATCTTTTCCTTCACAGACTAAAAGAGGGCGCCGCTTAGGACATGAATCAGCAGCTTCTGACGGCGCCCTGCGGCTTTTCAGCATTGTACTTAGAAACAGCGTGAAGAAACGCGGACACCACGAAGAAACGACACACACGAGCGCTGTCTTTTCTTCGTGGTGTCCGCGTTTCTTCGCGCTGTTGCTAAGTACAATGCATTACCAACTAGTCCGGAACCTTGCTCTTCTGCTTTTCAGCAGTTCTGAGCAGCTTGTTTTCACTGCAACAAGTGACCCGACAATCTGCCAACGTAAAAATTCTACGTAATTCAGGGTGACATGATTTTAAATGCGGGTCGTGCAGATTAGAGTTTTGGAGGTGTTTTACGCGACAGCGTTATACAGATCGTCTGGTCGGAAAGCCGTCGAAGTAGTAGTAGTCGGCCCCTCGTGTAGAAAATAACCAGGGGCTGCGTAAAAAAATCGTATCGTGGTAATTTGAGGTGGTGGTGATTGATAATTGATTGGTGTGTGATAGGCGACGATGAGTTAATTAAATCATTGTAATTAATTGATTAATTAAAAATTAAAAACTGGAAAAAGGTGGTTCAAAGGGGTCTGAATGCTCAGAATGAAAACCCATTGCTTGATGATGATAATTAAGAAATTTAAGTGTGTAATTGATCAATTAATTAACTGAAACAATTGAAAAACAAACAAAAATGCATTAAAAGTGTCAAACTGCTTGGAGTTTCGTGGACTCCCCGGCAGCGCTGCAACACGCTGTCGCGTTGCTTTCCGCTCTTAAAGGCGAAGCTTAAGCGTCCTCCAGTTTCTAAATATAAAGCTTAGCTTGCGACTAGGAAATCCTGCATGGTCGCTCTCTCCATGGGGAGTCTCACAGCTAATGACTCCACTCCTCGTTAAAGTGTTCTCTCTCTCTCTCGCCATCACTGTTCCCCTCTTTGAGTTCTAGCCAATCTAAAGCACTTCACGGCATGCAACAGTCGAGAAGAGCCGATCGTGGCGGTAATAAGCAACGAGGGAAAGCTGGCAGCAGCGCACACGAAGAACCCGAGCAAAGCGAGTCTTCGCCGGAAGTCGTCCCAGGATTATCGATTGCCTCCCGAAGATGTCGCCCCCTTCCTTCTCCAACCTTTTTTCCCTCACCAGCGAACCCTATCCTCCTTTGCCTCCTGTTTCGGGAACGAACGCGAGCGCGCACTTCGCCACTCTTGACAGTGCGAGGCTCACTACAGTACGCACACCTCTACCGCTCCTTGTGCGAGCCTGCCGGGAATCGAACGCACTTTCCTTCTTTCCCCATTCTTTCCCTATACTTTCCCTATTCTTTCCCTTTGACACTCCCCAGAAGCACGAGTGCTTCTCCAATGGCGGTTCGCGTGCTTGTCACGGAACTGTCCGAGCCCTGTGTGCGAAGGAGCTGCACTCGCGATGCCGTATTGGCCAATATGTCTTCCCTGCACACGTGAATAATACATTTGTGTACACATTGAATGGTTAGGCTTGGGTTAGCATACTACTGCGGCGTCAAAGCGGGAGACTGCCTCTCTGGTCTTACTTATTATGGTGAAGGAAAAGGAAAGTGGAATCCGAGGCAACGGCACAGAGAGCGTAGAGATGAGCTTTATTAGCGCTGCTAAGAAAAGAGAGGTAACGGGTGAGAGAACTTTGGCTTGTTCTCAATCACTACTTTTACGCTCGTTTTACGCACCTTAAAGATCCCCAGGTGGTCGAAATTAATCCGGAGCCCTCCACTACGGTACCTCTTTCTTCCTTTCTTCTTTCACTCCCTCCTTTATCCCTTCTCTTATGGCGTGGTTCAGGTGTCCAACAATATATGAGACAGGTACTGCACCATTTACTTTCCCCCAAAACCAATTATGATTAATAATAATAATAATATTATTATTATTACGCTCGTTTGTATTCTTCAATAACTGATAGGGTAAAGGAATGGATTCCTATAGACGTAACAGAAGAGCAAGTGCTTGGAGCAGGTAGAGAGTAAGGTGGGCGGATGAGATTAGAAAGTTTGATGGTATAGGGTGGTCCCAGCTGGCTCAAGACAAGGTTAACGGGAGGTCAATGGAACGTTTTTTTTTCTTGTGCGGACGTGACTCGATTGGTGATGATGTGTTCCCCGAGGTTCTACCGCTCAGGAACTGATGACTTTGAACGATACAACTGATCAGGAGCTTACAGTACAAGGCCATAAAATACCCCGAGTGGCCGAGTACAAATATCTCGGGGTATGGGTAAACGAAGGGCAGATGTACACGGAAAAGCACGACAAGCAGTCTCTCATAGCAAAAGCAAAAAGGCTAAGAGATGCCGGGATAATGAAACATAGGGCATTGGGGGGGTACAACAGGCATGAAGTACTGGGAGGTATTTTGGAAAGGAATAATGGTTACCGGGGTTTACTTTTGGGAATGCGGTTCTGTGCTTAAGGGCAGAAGTTCAGTCGAGATTAAAAGTAAATCAGGGAGCTGTTGGAAGATCAGCACTAGGTGCCCACGGGAAAACCACAAACGAGGCAGTACAGGGTGATATGGGCCGGGCATCGTTCGAAGCACGGGAAGCTCAGAGTAAGATACTATACGAAGAACGCCCGAGGAAATTGGACGATAACGGGTGGGCAGCTAAGGTATTTAACTACCTACACAGAAAGAGCGTTGACTCACAATGGCGGAAAAGAAATAGGAAGCTAACCAGTAAGTTTGTCAGACACGAGGGCGGAGAAAGAAAGAGCATTAAACGACGGGTGAAAAACGTCGAAGGTAAAATTTGGATAGATTCAATGGAAAAGAAGCATAGTGTAGAACTATATCGATACTGGAAACAGCATGATCAGGAAGGAAGCGCTTTATGATAACTCAAGAGGCAGCGCCCTACTCTTTGAAGCTAGGTCAGGATGTCTTAGAACGCGCACCTATAAAAAGAAATTTATAACGAAGAAAATGACACATGTGCTGTGTGTGGTAAATCTGTAGAAACAATACAACAGCTCATACTAAAATGTGATGGTATCCATCCCGATGTCGATGCAGGCACAGTCACTCTTCCTGAGGCCCTAGGGTTTAGAGATAACAATAGTCATGTAAATAAATCTGCGGTGGAAATTAGCAAAAAGCTATTGGAAGATTTCTGGCTCAAAAGCAGAGAGGTGACATATGGTTAAAAGTGTAGGAAGACGTATTTAAAGAAAATGGCGAATTTTAATAACTTACAACACAGTTAAACAAAAATAAAGGAAAAAAAAGCTGAGCATGGTGGCAACTGCCATCACCCCGTTTCAAAGGGGACGCTCCAACCTTACATCCATCCATCGGTAGCAGACCCCATGAAATCTCGAAACGTGATGAGTAAAAGCGAACGCTCTTAAAATGCCCTGTGCATCGCGCTGGGTAGCTATGTTTGCGCGCGCAAATATTTTCACAGTTTGCGGCGACCTCCGAAGCTTATTAAGACGGGCGAGGTTTCGGAGATGGCCTCGGTGTTGTAGTACATGCTGATAAATAAACAACCAAGCCACCCACCATTCGTGTTTCTTGTTTTGACCTCGTACGCGTAGGCCAGTCTCGACTTCGCGTTCTAATGCATTCTTGTTTACCTTGTTCCAGGTCGTCCGTCCCCGAGAAAACGAAATGTCGGCTCGCAATGCCGATCCCGGTCCCGCACCGACGGCAGTGGTCTACCGTGGGTTCCCATGCACCATCGGCACCTGTCTCGCGCAGCGGCCAGAGGCAGCTCGGATGTCGCCTTAGCAAAACACGTCGACGACTCAGATTGCGTCGGTGGCAGAAACCAACCCACGCACTACTTTATCTCGGCTTCCCCATACCGCCGGCAACGCAGAGTCAACGCTTTTCCGGCGGCAAACGCACCGAGGCAGCCAACGCCGGGAAGCCTACGTCGTAAGACGGAGACCATGTGTTTACACTCAGTCCTGGGGGTATGATCGTAACTTGCGCTGCAAATAAGAGAAGCAGGCAGAGCAAGGCAACGCAAGCGAAGAAAGCTAAAGTAAAAGAAAACCAGAATCAAGTACGAAGAATCCCGAGGGCAAAACAAACAAACAAACAAACAAACAAAAACAACGTGGTGGTTCTCTTCTTTCGACGAGCGTACGTGATAAGAAGTAGGCTGTGACTCGAGTGTGGAAGGCAAGGCTAACCTTTCTCTCTAAAGGTTGGCACACTTCGCTGGGCTCGCAGTCCTCGGTTGACGTTTATTCGAGTCGGAGCCTTAAGTCCACCCTTTCAGCCTCGCGCCTTCTCGGTGCATCCGCCACCAACGCCACCTCGGTTTCTCCTTCACGTCGAACCTGAGAGAGTCCCCTGTGCGCTCTTGTCGCCAAAGTGGGAAGCGGAAGGCACCGTCTCGAAGTCCCCGGCTCGACCCCGTATAGCCGGCCACTCAGAGAAAGGGGAGAGAGAGAGAGAGAGAGAGAAAGAGAGAGAGAGAGAGCCTGGTTCCCGTTCTCCGAAGAAGGGACGAGGCGACGTCGAGGTAAACACACACATTCAGAAGCGAGCAGACCGGGAGCAGGAGAGGCTTGTTCTGGAACGGCACCGGTGCATAGGGAGGAGAACCTTGAGGCGAGCACTCGACAGTGGAGCCTGCCTCTTCGATCCTCCTCCTCATCCCCATCCTCATCCCCGTCCTCGTCCTCTCTAAGGAGAAGCATCGAATCCTTCGCTGTGCCTCGGACAAGGGCTCGTCGTTGCCTGGTAAAGGGGCAGCAGGGGCGACGGACTGGTGTTGCGTTAGTGCTTCTTGCGTTACTACAACATTCGACGTCTACTACACAGCCAGTTCCTCCTACGAGGCTGGAGTGAGACCTTGTTAGGTTAGCGAGTGGGGGTGAGGTGGATCTCGAGGCGACAGCGTCGGAATAGTTGTTTTCTTGAGTTCCATTTCGCGGGCTGCGGACAACGATTCCATTTTGGACGCTGGTCGCAATGTGATCGTGCGATCCAGTGTGAGTTAGTTTAGAACTGACGGTGTCGCAAATACGGAGGCTGCACAGCCTCGGGAAGAGAGCTGAGACAAACAAGCAAAATAAGAAAACAAACTACCGTACCCTGACTGGGGTAAGCTGGGGTAAGACCGACGCTGTCGAGAGATAAACCCGTCACTTCCTGTCCCAGAGGACAGGGCGGGGGGTGCGAGGGGACACATGTCTTTTTCAGCCGTCGGTCGTCTTCAGGCGGCTCCTTGAGGCAGAAGCTAGGGATTGCAGTTCGTTAAAGACAGACTACTCGAAGCGAACCACGGAAATCGGTAAAGTCCCGAAGACGTCGCGATAACTCTTATTTTACCGGCTGTGTTTCTCGCGGCGTCTTCGAGGGTGGAGCGACGCTCTGGAAACTGGATGGTGCCTCGTCTGAAAGTTTAAAAAGGCGTGGTGTGTGAATTTTTTATCAGTGTTTGATCGAATCGGACCTGGAAGTAGAGTAGACGTTGCAGTTGCCATCCTATCACTCAGTGTTTATTTAAAGGGAAGTAGAGACATCTCTTCTGTAGAGATCGCCTCAAATTTCTTGAAATTTCAACCTGGAATGAGATATCACGATTTCAAATCATTTATTACCTAGTTTAAGTTTACGGCACCTAGTGCGCCCAGTTCAAGCTTATCCGTTGTTTTAAAAGGAGATTCATTCGAATTTCATAGTGGAAAGTGAAGCTGAATGGAGTTCAGAATAAACTTTTAAATTTTATTTTCGTTTGATTTCAGCATTTCAGCTCTCTCACTTGCGTTCCATAAATAAGACAAATATCGCATTGCGTACTGCGAGACGTTCGCGAATCTCAGATAATTAAAATGCAAGTAACGATGGTAGCCAGAAAATGCGCGATGTAAATTTTTTTAGGTAATTTTATCTCGTCATTGGTTCATTTTTCCTCAAACCTTGACCATTTTTTTGAACTGGGCGCTTTGGAGAAACAGACAAGAATTTCTTAGCGGCGCGTTTGGAGCAGAAAAAACAAACAAACAGACTTAATCCCACCTCTCCGAAAAAGAAACTCACAGGTCGTTTTCTAAAAAAACACAAAAGGAGAGACAACCCAGAAAGCTTTTTTTTTTACTCCTCTCTTCTTTCTTGTTTGCTCGCTACAGAAGAAGGTCATCTTTTCACCAGCAATAATCCGCAACAGTCGGTTCCCACAGCAAAGACAGCAGCAGGTCTGAGACGTCCAAGTGCTCCCAGAATACAAAAAATAATTGTCATTCTGCAAATAATCCGACACAATCGCATCCCAACAACAAAGGCAGCTATTAGACGTCGTCCGAGCGTTCGGGAAAATGGGATAAAGAAAAGGGAGGAGACGAAGGAGTCGTCTAAAACGCCGAATCCTTCTAACGCCAAGAGAAGCACGTTGTTGTTTCTGCGGTCCGGTCGCCATCGACTAAGCCAACCGGACGCAATGGCGTGACAAACGGCCTGGGAACGCCTATATCGGTCGAAGACAGACGCGGGGGTGAAGACGGAAGGAGGGAAAGCCTTGTACGTATCATAGCCGTTTTCTTTTTTTGCACTCAGAAGCAACGACAGAGGGTCAGGAGAAATGATTGTTAGGAGACGGCCCCTTTCTGGCGTAGTAATGGTATCGCTCTGAAAGGCGGGCCCGGGTGGAAAGAGAGAGAGAGAGAGAAGGAAAAGCGGACTTATTGTTTCAAAATCGTCGGGCATCTCTTCTCGAAGAGTCGGTCATGTGTTGCGGCCATGGCATGACGATCTGTCCTCGACAGTAACCGCGAAGCAGCTGCTCTGAAAGCTTGCTTCAAACAAAAGCGAACAGTTCCTCCCGTCGGATTGCGCAGTTGGAATGTCGCGCACATATCAAACGCTTGTTGGCTTGCTTCCCTGCATGATAAAGTAAAAAAAAGAACGCTGCCGCAAGAACATCATTTTTGATCCTCACGTCTTTGGCGGTTTGTTCTGGCTGAGAGCTATGCGGACTGCGGATGCAGGCATCGCGTCTTAGAAGTTGACCGGTCCTTTTTTCGAAGCTTACCCGCAGTGACCAGCCAATTCAGTTTTCCAGTGCTCCGAAGACCACATCTTAGCGTAAATCTACCATCATTAGAAACTACGTCATCATTACATACTCCAAAAGCAACCAACGGGCTCCATGTGACTCTGGCTTGTCGTGCTTGTTCAGCTGGACGACTCATCATCCTTTGCACAGAGTCTTCTCTTTGTTCAAACGATCCCGCTTACGCCAGCAGTGTAAAGCCATTCCAGTATTCATAAATTTCACATTCTAAGTCAAACGTACTCAACTTTCTCCGGGTTTACAACTTCCGAACCGTCATCGCTTTATTACTTCAGAAAATTTCGAGTCGTTGCACTCATTTAAAGTATTTTAATGCGTCCAGAACTAGTTGACTTCAGCAAGGACAGGGGTTAGACGACAAAGATGACGACCTTTTCGAGACACCATTCCTAACGAGTCGTCTTGAAATCCTCCCGACATGCTTCTCACCTTATCGCTGAACCAGTGCTTATCAAAGAGTGCGTGTTCCGTGAGAAATAAATTCTGGAAGAGGACAAACCAAACCAGTCTCTGACAAGAGGCTGGAAGTCTATCCAGCTGACCAGCGCAGACAAGTGCTCGAATAAGAGCAGTTCGCGAAGTTCGATGAACTTTCGGAGGAGGCCCGGCAGGCTGAAGACACAAACTCCGCTCCAGCCTGTGTCGTTCGCCGTCCACGCCATCTAGTGCTGTGCGCGGTAAGTGTGAGCAAGTGCAGTGGCTATCAGTTGTGCTAGACCACTCGTCCAGGGTACACTGTGTATTCTGACAGCCAAAACAACCGTGGAAGCTACGGAATCAAGCAGCGACGTAAACAGCCTCTATTTGGAGGTGTTGTGTTTGTGAGATCGGGTGTGCGTGTCTGTGCGTCGCACCAGGTGTGTGTGTGTGTGCTGTGAAGCCAAAGCGAGACTTTTGTGAGTGGTGTGTGTGGTGTTGTGAAGGAGGCAAGACGAGTGAGAAGAATTCGTGCGCTTCTTTGCAGCTCCGCAAGCGCGTAAGAGTTGGTGGCTTAACTTCGCTCTCAGCTCGGCGATAAAACGCTCGGCTAGACTCAGCGAGTGTCAGTACAGGCGAGGGCGAAAAAAAGAAAGCTTCCGCATACTACGTTTAAAGTTCGTGCTTGAAACAAACTGAGCAGCACCAAGAAGGCTTGAGAAACTTACCAGGCCGTTGGCTAAGAGTAGACTAGTAACAGGCCAGAGGGACAAGGCAATGCTCAGCAGATCATCAAGAGATAACCGAAGATACTCACCAGAGGAATCTGGTATGTTTGCCGAAAAGTTCTAGAACCTTCAAAAGAAGAGTTCTGAAACCATCGCCAGCACTGTAACGAATCACACCAAAGGACCTTAGAGACAGTGACGAAGGCGTCCAGAAAGAGTTGGAAAGACACTAAGAAGGCAGCGAGGGTCTAGGGAGGCGCTAGAGGAGAGCGGAGGTCCGTAAGGAGGTCCAGGAGGGCTCAAAGAGGCCCAGGAACGGTGCGACCGAGCTGTGAGACGTCGAGCTAGGGCGAGTAGGGTCCAGCGGGCGTGTTCCGGTCGGCAGAGCGCACTACTACTCGGCCGTCGGCAGCAGCGCCTGGGATACGGCAGGGCAGGCGACCAAAGGGGGACCCCGGGGAGACGGCGGCGTGAGGTCCTCCTCGGGCTGTGGCCAATGTCCGACGAGGACGAAGAAGACGAGAGCGTCGCCGGAGATCTGGGGCCAGCCTACCTGACCATGGGCGTGACGGCGTCCGTGCTCAGGGCCTACCACCGGATCGCCAGGATGCTGCGCAAGGCGTGGACGGATATGCGTTTCGGTGAGTGGCGCGCCCTTGCCGCCAAACATTCTTCGGTGTCGTGACATTGTCCTCGTTTGTGCAAGGTCCACACCACGTAGAGGGGCACTCAGACAGCTTCTCAACGCAACGAGTATGCGTGTCTAACGGATGTCGCTGTGTCCTCGGTGTTGGCCACGGTTGTAGGCCACGTCGCCTGCGGTAGGGCGGCTTATTCTGCGAAGTTCTCGTATGTGCAAGGCCTAGGCCACGCAGAGGGGCCCTCAGGCAGCTTCTCATAACGCAACAAGTCGACATGCCTAACGGATGTACCAGTTTTTTGGAAAAAATAGCGCAAAAAAGATGCGGATGACACAGATGCGGACGGAACAGGCGCTAACGCCTTATAAAAATGTCTCTGGACAGTCTATAGACTTCTTATAGACTCTATTTTCTTTGTATAGATATTTATTTTTGTCTACTCATAGTCTCTAGATTGTCTATAGACAAAAGTCTACTAAAAGTGTATGGCCATAAATCTATGTTAGACTGTCTGTAGGATTTGTATTGCCTATAGACTGTTCTTTAGGGTTCGTCTATAGAGAGCCTATAGACTTTATAGACAGAAGTTTATGGACAGTCTATAGACTGTCTAAAAAGTATTTGTAAGGGACTTGCAACTTTATTTGAGAAAAGCCACCACGTCGAATATATAGTAGCCGAACACCACTCATCAGGCAGCGAAAAAAAAAAAACAGAGCGTGGAAAATATTCGCGGCTACAATATGTTCGACGTGGTGGCTTTTCTAAAATAAAGCACTTTGCAAGTTAGCGCCTGTCCCGTCCGCATCTCTGTCGTCCGTGTCTTTTTTGCGCTATGTTTTTTTAAAAAACTGCTACCGACTAGCACAAACTAAGATACAGATGTAGCAGTGTCCTTGGTGTCGGTCACGGCTTTAGGTCACGTGGCCTGCGACTGAGTTTCATCTGAAGTCCGCGTCTGCGTCTTCTACGAAGGCGGCGCAGACGCGGACTCATGTACCCGTGTTCTCTCCTTAATGTACTTGCTGTGGTCAGCTACCTTATTATGGTAGCCAACCAGATGATAAAACAGAGGTGCAGTCCAGTGACGAAGCAGACCTTGCGCACAGGTTTTGTGAATTCGGCGGCAGGTTACCGCTTCATGTGGCTCGCAGCAGCTGATGACGTCAAACGAAAGTCTTGCCTCCGGCCTGGCAAGTGAAGAAGCTGGGTTGATGATGCGGCGATGTGGGAACCTATATTTGGCAGAAGGGCAGTCGGAACTAGAGCCGACAGCAGAAAGAAAAAGCACTGAGGCATGTTGTCGTAGTTTCTTCAAAACACAACTGAGAACTTCTCGAAGAAGCACAGTGCATGATAGGCAAACTGAGTTCCTTATAGCCTTATCTATGATGAGTCTTAGCCGCTATCAGTGTTATCAGGAGTCCGAAGACCGACTTTTTACCTGCGCGCGTGGTACTGTCGACGAGTGGCAAATTCTTGTCGCATTCCTTTGCTCGCGTGTCGTATGTCTTCCTAGATATATTCCAGTTTAGCGGATGAGCATTATTTAAGTCTAATGTTCGGCCTTAAAAAGCAGGCATTACTTTCTTGTTGGCTTGGAAATAAAAAAGAAAAAATAACCTCGTTATCGAAGACTTTCGTGCCGGACGACGTCCCTGGTGGTAAAACGCTTGCTCTGCCAAAAGCTCGACTCAAAAACATCTCTCCTGTCGTTTGCGCCATTGCTCGATGCTACAGAAAGAGGACATTCGAGCTTGTTCGTTTGAACTGTCTTCGACAATAAGTTTTTGGCTGCCTCTTTTCTGTTTTCGTGACCCGCAATGTTCTCTGACAGGGTTTGCTTTGGCAACTTTTGCGAGCGCAGCCCATTAAGACGCGCCAGCATAACGCAGGGAAGCGCCTGCTTGGTATTCTAAAGGCCTGTTTCTTCTCGTCTAATCAGTAGTCATTCTTTTCATCTGTGCCAGCAGATCCCCTGGCGCTCCCTTGCATTCTCAGTGAGCTCCGCACTCACTTTTTCTGTGTGAACATCAAAGGCACAGACCTCATAAAGGTCACGCAAGCAAATATTCGGTCATAAATAACTTAAGCCAGAAATGTCAGATTTTTCTTGAATCAAGGAACGAATACGCGTGCAGCAACAGCGGAGGCCTACTCCAAATCGAGTTACTGCGAATCGCGGTCTCATTAGCGGTGGAAATCCTTAGCCAGCCGCCGAAAATACGCCGAAACGTGGGCTGACTTCAGCGGTGGTGGGCGCAGTCATAACGAGGGTGGGATGGTGGGGAAGGAGGAGGGGGGAGGGGGGAAGAAAACAAAATTCAAGGGAAGCCGCTAATGGCAGCCAACAGATGGCGATGTCACCGCTTCGTAGCTTATTCTGATGCTGCTGCAGTTTACGGCCACGACGCGAACGCAGAGTCAGCTGTCTTACGCGGGTCAATTAGTTCGACATTTTTTAAGGCGGCGTGTGCTGCCTGCGTTTGATTAGTTTCCCTAACTTGGGTTTGCTCATGACTTGCAAGCTAGTCTTACCTGCCCCTTTTTTGTTGATTATTTGTTCCTTTTCGTTAGGGTGTTCCTCTTTTCCTTGCTTTCAATTATATCTCTCTTTTTTCTTCTTCCTCACTTCATTTGTTCAATCCTAGTTTTTTTTAACTTGCTTCGTTTCCATCTCCCTGTGTTCCTACCCGTCTTTCCTGCGTCTTTTCCTTCATCTTTTATTCAACTTTTTGTCACTTCCCTAATTTCTCACATCTTGTTCCTATTTCATTCCCTTTTTTCACCCCTTATTTGTTTTGCTCGCTTACCTCAATATGCAGAATAAACGTATGGACTGCGGCGGATCTAGTTGAGATGCTATATCTGAGGCAACCAGAAAAACTGCATGGCTGGAGAGATCCATGCTCTTAATGCAGAGAATTTTGCAAAGGCGAGCACGCGAATAATAGTGCTCAATATCTTCCTTTAAACATTCCCTGTAGTTTAATTTTTAGCGCCGACGGCTTTTTCTTCTTTGCTATCTTTCCTTTGTCTTTTTTAATTTTATCAATCTCTAAATACTCAAGATCACGAAGTAGTGCTTTTTTTAGTGTTAGCTTACTTACCTCCTTCCTTACTAGTTCGTTTCTTACTTGACTTTCTCCCCGTCTCTTATTTCCTCATGTCACTGAGGTTGAGGTTGAGGTTAATTCTCCTTCAAAGATGAAAGAGCGAACTGCGACAAAAGGCGGTAAAGCCTGACGAGGTCACAGTTCCCCGAAACAGTCGATACAGCAGTGAGCAACCACAGAAATAACAAATATTAACATAGTATGATAGTGAACAAAATACATTGCATCAAACGACAGTATTACCGTAAAAAATATTACTTTTGATACAAAGACAGTGCGCCATAAATCAAAGGCAGTGTATAAACATGACATGAGGTCACTAAAGAAAACACACACACAAACAACTTGACACGAAAACAAGAGATGCATTCGCTAAGTAAAAACTGAGATTGCAGGTTTTTCCTCTCGTCATTCTATCGTTATTACATCACTTCACATCGTTGTCACGTGACTTGGCATGACATCATACTCGTATGATGCAATCACTATTTGCACTAATTAATCTTGGCGTTACACAACTACATTAATTAGGTGTGTTAATTAGCGTCGATAAATTGACAATATGACGGCATCATATTCATCACGTGACTCGTGACGTCACATGATGCCGTTTCTTCCGGACGTGACTTTGAGATTGAGTCATCTAATGGTTTCGCATTAAAACCACGAGCATTCTTCGAGCTTCATTGCTACGAGCTTCATTGCTAGCGAGGCACACAGTATACGATTTGCGCGAAACGAAACAGCCAGGTCAGTTTTCTTCTCTCGTTTCGTTTCATTAAACGGCGCCTTCCGCCATGTCACTTTCAGCTACCTTTGCTCAGCGTGCGCACTCAACGTGTTTCGTCGGCAGATAACCGCCTCTTTCCCTTCGCTCCAATTGCCTCCTATTCCATTTTGTCTTGGCGTGGAATTTATGCCTTTTTTCCCCCATCCGGTTTCCCGATTATTTCCTCGCCTGCGAGGAGGTTATTACGCCCTCGCGGTTATTCTCGGTCACGGCGGTTGTATTTGTTTTCTTTTTTCTTCGTCTTTCGGTTGGTGCGTCCTCTTCGTTCCACTGGAATGGGCGTCCCAGCGCGTTAGCGCAGAAGTGCTCACCGCGCCTGAAAGCCGCACTGACGGCTCGTGACCGCCGGGCGATGTCTGCCTCGCTTCCGACGGTGCCGCAGCCTGGTGGCGGCCGAGGGCGTGAATAATGTATGCCAGATCCAGAGGAGCAGCTGGGCTTTTTGCTCTTGCATCGCGCGCCGTCAGCACTTGGCGCATTCCGCTCCGCTTGGGTTCCATATAAGCTACTGTCCTTCCTTTCTTTCTTTCTCTCTTTCTCTCTTCCTTTCTTTCTTTATTTTTCTCCCTTTCTTTCTTTCCTTCTTTCTCCCTTACTTTCGTTCGTTCTTGCTCTCTTTCTCCCTTCCATCCTTTTCCTTTCTTTCTTCTTTCCTTTCTTTCCTTCCTTCGTTCTCTCTTTCTTTCTTCTTTCTTTCCTTCTCTCCTTTCTTTCCCTTTTTTCTTCCTTCCTTTCCTTATTTCTCCCCTTCTTTCTTTCCTTCTTTGTTTCCTTTCTTCTTTCCTTCTTTCTTTCCTTCTCTCCTTTCTTTCTTTCTTTCTCACTTTCTTTCTTTCCTTCTCTCCTCCTTTCTTTCTTTCTTACTCACTTTCTTTCTTTCCTTCCTTCTTTCTTTCCTTTTTCTTTCCTTTTTTCTCCCTTCCTTTCCTTCTTTCCTTCTTTCTTTCTTTCCTTATTTCCTTCTTTCTTTCTCTCCTTCTTTCTCCCTTTAGTTAATTCTTTCTTTCCTTCTTTCTTTCCTTCTCCCTTCCTTCCTTTTTTGTTTCTTTCTTTCCTTCCTTCTTTCTTCTTCCTTTCTTTCTATATGTTTCATCCTGTCTTTCCTTCTTCTCCGCTTTGTGCTCTGTCTCTTTCATGCGTTCTGAAGTTCATCTCACCATCTTTGCTACTGATATGCCTCTGCACGTGCAATTGTAACCCCTTCGTATGCCACCTACGTGGGAAATTATGAGATTAGAGTGCATGCCAGACAAAGAAAGAAACAAAAGTTTGTGTTATGGTTTATGGGGTTTAACGTCCCAAAGCGACTCAGGCTATGAGGGACGCCGTATTGGAGGGCTCCGGATAATTTCGACCACCTGGGATTCTTTAGCGTACACTGACAACGCACGTTATACGGGCCTCTAGGATTTAGCCTCCACCGAAATATGACCGCCGCAGCCGGGATCGAACCCGCGTCTTTCGGGTCAGCATCTCGGCCTTTTGGCTTAGATTGTATGCAGAAACAAGACAAAAGAAACAAACAATTAACTAAAAAAGCGATCGCGTAATAGGTGCTCTCCTCTACATTCATTAGGAAATGTTGGGAAAACTACTAATTGGCAACAGTATAAATTTCATCCCGCGTGATAAGTGTGCCTCATATAATTTCTACCAACCTCCTCTTTGACGAAAACGTATAAGTTCAATAATTGAGCAAATGCAATGCGTTTGTGGAATACATACTTTTTCGTATGTAAAAGTTCACCGTGTAGACATAGCACTCAGTGCATAATACATTTAATTATAATGAAACTGCAATTCTTTTTACTATGTGAGGAGGCGAAATTCTAGAGGCCCGTGTGCTGTGGGATGTCAGTGCATGTTAAAGAACCCCAGGTGCTTGAAATTATCCGGAGCCCTTCACTGCGGAGTCCCTCATAACCTGAGTCGCTTTGGGACGTTAAACCCCCATAAACCAAACCAAACCTTTGTACTATGTGAGTGGCGCTTCATTCGCAGAATTTTTCTTTGTTCGGATAATTTTTGTTCTAATAGCGGGCCATAAGGGAAAACAAAACCTGGACGGGTTTTTCAGGACATGTTAAGGATGAGGAAAACGAGCAAAATCTCGGCGGAGGATATTTTTGGCTAAATATAAGGATAACATACCGGGTGAGGCGAAATTACGGCTGCAAACGCAGAAAATTAGAGAACCTTTATCGTAATCGACACCAGTGGGGCAAGCCTTGACTTACGGTTGCCTTCTAGCACTCCCCTAGTGCAACCATGGCTAATGCACGAAGCTTTCAGTCACGCCTCTTTTTCACAATTTTTTCAAGAGTGCTGTGCTGATGATTCTGAGACAGAATGCGGTAATGCGATCAGCAATCAACCTTAGCTTATGCCATGTTCAGCATTCTTGGACAAAAATTTTGAATACTGAAATAATTTAAGGAACTGTTATCTAAATATTGAAGGTGATAACCCATTCTTCCGGTACGTAGTAAAATCTTTAATCCATCGCTGGCATCGAGCAGTGCAGACTGCCATAGAAAACCAAAGGGGAACGTTTTTGAGGATAGCGAAAACGTTAATAACAATAAAATGCAAGCCTACCGACTGGAGATCCGCGATTTTATTTCTTGTTATAGTGAAATGTTACAATGTATGAAAAAAATCGCGTTGGCAAACTCTTTCTTGGTGAAAGTGGCTTTTGTCCAGAATTGCTGGGTCACGCGCGAGTTAGGGATTCATGCTAGTCATTTACGCGCTTGAAAATTTTCTTTGCTTCTCTTAAAAGGCGAGTTTTGATTGAGTAAATGTTTTTTTTTTTGAAAATGGATTCGAAACTGTTTCTTTGGTCACGCAGCCTTATGTGATGACGACGGCGAATTTTTCTCACGGTTCGACCCTGCTTGAAAAACGTGATGAAGCACGGAAAAGAAAAACACGCAGGTGCAGTGCTTTGTAACTTCCTCCTTCGTTAATATCTATGGACAGCAAGAATGATTGAAAATAAAATATATAAATAACGCCAAAGAAATATAGGAATTTCGAAAGCTTCTGCAGGGAAAAAAGCAGTGGCACTGACTAAAAACGACGTAATGAATTCCACATTGTAACTATTAAGTGGAATTATTAATTCCAGCAACTCATTTATTATGAACAAGGCTGTTCTTAATAAAGACTGTTTAGAAAAATAAATGTACATACAAGTCTCTACAGCGGGTTCTAAATGCACTTACGCTGCTACGAGACTTGTCAAATCCTGTGCGGCACCTACAAAAAACAATATTTTCTCTCAAGCTCGCTTCTTTTTTAACGTCATTCACTGGCGAACAGAGACAAAAAAGTAATAAAAGCCACAGGTACGCAGCGCCCGCACCAATTATGAATGAATCGATCGAAGAGCCCGTATTCACTCACGACGGAAATAATTGTACGGGAAACGAAGAATTGACAGTTTCTGCCGCGCTGCCATTGTTCTTAACTCCTTATCCCTCCAGGGGCATGTTTTAAGTGAATACTCCCGCTCTCACAGCTGCTGGAGGCGCGAAAGAAGTTCCCGCAACATAAATAATACGACAGGCAAGTACTGCTCACGCTTTGATTTAAAATGTAAGCCACGTCGAAGAAAAGTACTTAACTTAAAAGAAAAAAAATCGAATTTTTAAAATGGAGTGTGCGAGAGGGCAAATTGCTCTCTCTTTTTTTATTCCTTTCTGTTTAGAGTTTGCAGCTCTTTGCGACTAGAAGGCCTCCCCAATGCTTGCTCGGTATTTTTAGGGCTGCGTTCTTATGCGAGGAAAAACGCTAAGGCGCCCGTGTGCTGTGAGATGTCAGTGCACGTTAAAGATCCCCAGGTGGTCGAAATTATTCCGGAGCCCTCCACTACGGCACCTCTTCTTCCTTTCTTCTTTCACTCCCTCCTTTATCCCTTCCCTTACGGCGCGGTTCAGGTGTCCAACGATATATGAGACAGATACTGCGCCATTTCCTTTCCCCAAAAACCAATTATTATTATTATTATCAGCGTTGAATCATTGCTTGAAAAAATATGCACTCCGAAAGAAAATAGCACGCGTGTCACGTACCTCTCTTTAAGTTCTTTATGTCTATTTATTTACGCAAAAGTGCAGCCTCCCAGACTGGTTTTGGCAGGAGCTGGAGATCGTACAATGCAGTTTAAATATCAGCAAACAATGAACCCAGAATGCGAGTGTGCGCAGTGACGAGCACTGGTAAGAAATATCAAGCTTATGGCAACCAACACAACAACGCAATAAACAATGAAGCGCTAAAAAACAAAAACAGAAATGAGAAGGCGCACCTACACTGCCTCAGCTTTTTACACAACACAGTCAAATTTGAACTCCTGCTTCATAAAATCTCGAAAAATAATAAATATAAGAGAGTACTGACGCCACGGCTGGAATGAGATTTCCTCTTTCCTAATATTTTTATTTAGTAATTCATTCGTATGTTTGTTAATAATACAATCAACGCTGACCCTTGGAGTCTGCGGCTCGAGGGACGAACACAGCACAATACGATACAAAAAGCGCGCAGCGCACTGGCACTGGCATAAATGTCAAACGTTAACACAAACAAAACAACCAAATCAAAGCTAAACATCGAACAAAAGAAAAACTGGGAAAGACTAGAAGGCGTTTGAACTTTCTCAACCTTTTGGAGAACGCAATCAAAGTTGAACCTGCGCTCCAGCAAAAAAAAAAAACTCAATAAAAGAAGAACAAGAGAAGATGCTGCCTTGACCCCCTCCATCTCTTTGAGGTGCTTGTTAAATCCGAGGCCCTTGCACGCAGGCACGCGTCGGAGCCGAAGGGGCGCGTGCACCGGTTATTGATTGCGCCCTAATTTTAGCCCTTCAGCTGCCTTGGCAGGCAGGGAGCCGTAATTGATCGCGAATTCGCGCTTCTTTTGTTTGGCGGCAACTACGCGGCGAGGCGCCGTGGGAGGCGTCGATAGAGATGCATTGTCCTCCGGTCTCCCCCTGGTGGTCGCTGTCGACGTCCCCACGGCCGTCCTTGTTTTGACTGGAACCCCTCTCCTCTCTGGTGTGTGTTATACGAGACGACTTTTTATCCTTTGTCCCTCGCGGTCATAAGACGCGGTTGAGAAAACACGAAACTGGTTGGCGCCTGTGCGAGACCCGCCGCGGTAGCTCAGTCGTGAGGGCGCTCGGCTACTGATCCGGAGTACCCGGGTTCGAACCCGACCGCGGCGGCCGCGTTTCGATGGAGGCGACACGCGAAAGGCGCCCGTGTGCTGTGCGATGTCAGTGCACGTTAAAGATCCCCAGGTGGTCGAAATTATTCCGGAGCCCTCCACTACGGCACCGCTTTCTTCATTTCTTCTTTCACTCCCTCCTTTATCCCTTCCCTTACGGCGTGGTTCAGGTGTCCAAGGATATATGAGACAGATACTGCGCCATTTCCTTTCCTCAAAAAACCAATTAATAATTATTATTATTCCGGAGCCCTCCACTGCGGCACCGCTTTCTTCATTTCTTCTTTCACTCCCTCCTTTATCCCTTCCCTTGCGGCGCGGTTCAGCTGTCCGCCGATATGTGACACAGATATTGCGGATTTTTTCCTTTCCCCAAAAACCAATTTTCATTTCTTTTTTCCTGTGCGAGAGGTTGTAGATACTTAAGAGAGTGAAAGTTTTGACGTGAGGAAAATTGGAGATGTCGGGCCGAAAGAACGTGTTGCGGCCCCGCTACTCCACATTACCGTGGAAGTTTACCAATATCCATCAAGAGAAAAGTATACAAGAGCTGTATTTTGCCGGTACTCACCTATGGGGCAGAAACGTGGAGGGTAACGAAAAGGGTTCAGCTTAAATTAAGGGCAACACAGCGAGGTATGCAAAAAAAAAGTGCAACGTTAAGAGACCGGAAACGGGCAGAGTGGGTGAGAGAACAAACGCGGGTTATTGACGTCCTAGACAAAATCAAGAGGAAGAAAAGGGCTGGGCAGGGCATGTAATGCGAAGGCAAAGACAACATCTGGGTCCTTAAGGGTAACGGAGTGGATTCCAAGAGAAGGCAAGCGTAGCAGGGGACGGCAGAAGGTTAGGTGGGCAGATGAGATTAGGAAGTTTGCAGGCATATGGTGGGCGCAGCTGGCGAAGGCCGGGGTTAATTGGAGAGACATGGGAGAGGCCTTTGCCCTGCAGTGGGTGTAGTCAGGCTGCTGCTGATGATGACTCCACAATACAGCGCAAAGAAAAGAACTAAGTAATGAGGTGGAGAGTGTAACTGGAGGTGTCATCATAATAAAACGAGCTGAATGCAGTTTCCAAAACGATGCACTCGCACACGCACGCGCACAATAGACTGTCTCGTCACACTCCGGCTAGCTGCGCAAGGCTGCGTTCCCCGTTAGATGTCGCAACGGGCGCTAACGCGCTTGACGCGTGGCGCGGATGCAAACAGATGGCATCCTACGATAAGCAGTCTGTCGGTGTCCGTAATGAGCTAACACTGGGTTGCATCAGAACTTCGTTATGTCGCCTCGCGTTACGGTGAGTCGGGGTGAAGCCACCTTGTTCTTTCTGACATTTCAGTTGTTGGTTGAGTATCCTATCGTTCCGTCAGGTTCGATGCCCACAGAAGGAAAACGCAACCGCGTTTGGCGGAGAGTCCGGTAGTATTACGAGCTTGGGAAATCTCCTGGAATTACGTGGGTTCGGCCTGCACCGAACGGCAGTAATAGGAGGTCATTAGGGTAGGAATTCTTCCTGCTGGGCATTATGCAACTCAGCTACTGCTACTGCAGATAATGAGGATAGTGACGATTATTATAACGACTGGCAGGATTGTGATGGTGAATCACAACGTCTGGTTCGCTTCGCGAACAAATATGTCCAAGGTCCCTCGGCGTCTTAGTAATCGACCTGGTAATCGGATCATTCTGCTTATTGGTATTGATCTGCTTTTTCCCCAGCGTTACTGCGTTAAAGGTATAATCAGAGAAAGAAAGACCGGAAATTATCCGTATCTCGTCCTTCACCCACTTTGTTTGATGTGGACTATCGAGCTTGGACATTGAGAGTTTTGCGTGCATTGAATCCTCGCTTATGAGATTAATCGCGTGAGAAATAACCGGTTATCGGTACTGCAACTGTGCCCGCGGATCCATTGCCACATCGAAAACCTACTTCGAAGCGAGGAAATACCCTGGTTGCTTACTCAAAGGCTGTTGCGGCGGGGGAGCAGGGAGACGATCAAGGTCGATTTAAGAAACGATCTAAGACGAGGAACATGACTGTTGACCACTAACTCCTGCCGAATTTCAATCGCGGTGGCTCAGTGGTTAGGGCGCTCGACTACTGATCCGGAGTTCCCGGGTTCGAACCCGACCGCGGCGGCTGCGTTTTTATGGAGGAAAAACGCTAAGGCGCCCGTGTGCTGTGCGATGTCAGTGCAGTTAAAGATCCCCAGGTGGTCGAAATTATTCCGGAGCCCTCCACTACGGCACCTATTCTTCCTTTCTTCTTTCACTCCCTCCTTTATCCCTTCCCTTACGGCGCGGTTCAGGTGTCCAACGATATATGAGACAGATACTGCGCCATTTCCTTTCCCCCAAAAACCAATTATTATTATTATTAAAATGACACCAGTACTCACCGGCTACAGCTGAGTTTATTGACGTTTCTTTATTTCTTTCATCCTTGCTTTGTTTGTTTGCTTGTTTCTTTGTTTAGTTCTTGCTTTGTTTGTCTTTCTTTCTTTTCTTTCTGTTTTTCTTCCTTTCTTCGTTTCTTTCTTGGTTTTGGTTTGTTTGTTCCTTTTTTCTTTCTTTCCTTCTCTCTTCTTTTCTTTCTCAATCTTTCTTTATTTCTTACTTTGTTTCTTCCCTCCTCAATCTTTCTTTATTTCTTGCTTTTTGTTTGCTTCTTTCTTTATTTCCCCGCTTCTTCTTTTATTCTCTACTTCTTTCTGCCTTTCCTTCCATTTTCTCTATGTCTTCATTCCTCTCCTTCTCCTTTTTTGTTCTTTTCTATCCTTTCTGATTCAACCCTATTGTCCCCGGACGTCTCATGTGGACCACGCGTCCGGAGTCTAAGCGCTCAGCGTCTCTCGCAAGGTCCGCGTGCCGTTAAGAACTCTTTCTGTTCTCCTGAAGCTGCCAGACTTGCGCCATCTCTGAGACTGTTCGTGTTCCTTGGGGAGCGCGAGCATTTCACAACGGCACCAAAATGTCCGTCGCGTGCGTTAAAAACAAAAAAGAAAGGTTTAAAAGAATCGCGACAAGTTTTGCAATATCAGGATTTCATACCATTACAACCATCCGTACTGCTCCTGCCTTCTTTTGGTTCGGATGCCCGCCGCTTACGACATGAAACTTGGGCGGTCGTCTGCGTTCGCGTGGAAGATTCGTCATCGCGTTTTGTTCCCGGTTTAAGCTATATATAGTTTCGCCACTGCCCGGTCAACCACCCGGGTTAATGTTCCCCGGTGATTTTTATTTCCTTGCCTCGTGTAGACACGAACTCTGCGGTCCTCTCTGGTCGAGGCCGATAGTGCGGGCATGTTGCAGGAAAACGCTGGGGTTTCACATTGCCACATTTTCTATTTGTTCGGCACATTTATTGCCCGTAGGCGAGTGGTCTTATCTCTGTTCCCCTTGAAAGCAAGCTTCCGCCCGGCGCGACAAGTTTAGGTCGACTTGTTCCACGCGACTGGTTCTGCGCGATGAATGTCGCGCGATCGCGACTGGATCGCGGGCACGCGCGCTTAACTAAAACGCTGACGACTGCTCATGGCGACGGACTCGGGATATCTGAAATGTTCGGAGTCGTCATCCGTACAATGAAGCGCAACCCAAAGCCGTGCTATTATATCGGTGGGTCGAATAGTTGTTTTTGCGCGGGGGGGGGGGGGGGGGGGGAGTTTCCCAATAAACCTTCCAATTACACCTCTTCCACATTCACAACCGCTTTAATTTTATGTTCACATAACTTATTATACGTACATGCCCTTCCTCTAAACACGTGTCATAACCCCACTCCTTAGATCTTGTGGCCGTTGGAGAGGCAGGAAACCTACATAGACATGAAAGCGCTTGAAAAAATTATATTACATTAGGCGATCTCGCGATATTTCAATGTCATAGCAATTTCAGTTTTGAGAGCTCCAAGGAAAACATGAAAAGAAAAGAATCGGGTTTAGGTTTAAAGTTCTTTCTCAAGCATAATCTCTTGTACACACGCTTTATGTTTTTCGCTTCATTCGTCACAGTTATTAACACGCAAATCGCGCCTTCAAAAGCGGCAAGGCTCTCTCTCCCAGGCTCTTCGCGATGCACCACATTAGTAAATGTCGTGCTTGGAAAATTTTTGCCACTATATTGAGGGCTGTAAAGGCGTACTACAAGCTTCGAAAACAGCTCCATCATTTCTGGCACCGCAGGCGTGCTGACTTAATTCCCCATTTCTTGAGATGCTCTCGGCGCCGCCTGGCGTTTCTTACTGCGTTCTATGTGAGAACCGCTGGACGACAAATTTTACTTTTTCTGAGTCTGTGCATGTGCCTTCGCATGGGGTACCTACGTTTCAAGTTTTACGGCGCTTTAAAAGCCTTGCATCAGCAGTCAGTCGATATTTCACTTGTAAACAACCTTTTTAGAATCTGCACTTTACTTGTCGCCCTGTTATTGGTTGATGCGGTGCGTTACATCGATTATACGAAAGACAGCAGCGACATCTTGAGTTTCGTGAGGCACGGCGCGGCGTGGCGGTTTCTTCTTCCCTATTTACGGTCTGTTTATCTTTTCTTACGCGTTGTCGGGCCCGTAACTCTGACAAGCGAGCTACGCAGTGCCGCTGTAGCGAAACCAAGTGGGGTCATAACAAAGGCTGTCCTGCGTAGCCGCAGAAAGAGATACAGCGTGAGCAAATACGCCGACAAAAAAAAAAAAGCCAGGAAGATACGAAACAACGGCGGCTCCCCAGACGGCCAGTTTTCCCAACGCGCGGTCGAGCACACATCGCAGCTTGCTGCGACAGTCTTCTTTCGCCCGAGCCCGAGCGCGCCCTGTAGGGGCGATAAGCAAACAAAATCAAGCTAAGGACAAGACAGTTCGCGCTCCAACGGCGTAATTTGTCCGGCGGTCAACTCCTCCCCTTAGTCGCTTTTTTTTCTTCTGCTTTCTTTTCCTCATGTTCTCCCGGGGGAGCTGTCGCCTTAGCCCGTCTTTACATGTCAGAGCTTGTTCTTTCAGACTATTCAGGCATGACTTCTTCCTGCTTTTTTTTTTTTCATTTTGAGAGAACTCGAGGAAACCCTGAAACGAGGCGGCCGTCTGCAAGTGTTTTCTTTTGTCTTCTTTCCTTCACTGCTCGTAGTAGCAAGAGCAGTGTACGCGGGAAGCGAGTGTCAGTTCTTCATTCGTTCGGGCAAGCACCCCCCCCCCCCCCCCCCCCCGATGGTGCTGTGCTTATCGTCGCCACCGCAGTGAAGAACGGGCAGCCTTAGCTTGATGTCACGCCTGAGTAGCAGCTTAACGGGTCAGGAGGCTTGCTGCTCGGGCAACAGTTGCGTAATTCCTCTGCCGCCAGCAGTTTTTTTGCGACACCCCTAAGTGTTAATTATGTATGAAGCGTCTGTCCGGTGACGCATGTTATGCGGGCATTTCACCCTTTATGGTATCCTTTTCATCCTGGGTGATTAACGACGCGTGAGATGCTTACTATGAGCGAGTTAGTTGCGAGCGTTTGCGATCCCAGGGGAAGGGAGCATCGTCCCGCCGCCAGGCGCAAATCTTACCCGCTGGCGTGGCAGCTCGCTCGGGAGCTTTCTTGCCACTTTGCGCAGCGCATTTGGGGAATGTGTCGCGGAGCGTAGATGCCGCAGTTAATAAAACAGGCGGAGCTGAAGTTTTTTTTGCTGCGAACTCATCATGAATGGCAGTTTACCAATATCCCTCAAGAAAAAAAGTGTACAACAGCTGTACCTTACCGGTACTCACCTACGGGGCAGAAACATGGAGGCTAACGAAAAGGGTTCAGCTTAAGTTAAGGACAACGCAGCGAGCTATGGAAAGAAAAATGATAGGTGTAACGTTGAGTTCCCGGAAGCGGGCAGAGTGGGTGAGGGGACAAACGCGGGTTAATGACATCCTAGTCGAAATCAGGAGGAAGAAATGGGCTTGGGCAGGGCATGTAATGCGAAGGCAAGGTAGCCGCTGGTCCTTAAGGGTAACGGAGTGGATTCCAAGAGAAAGTAAGCGTAGCAGGGGACGGCAGAAGGTTAAGTGGGAGGATGAGATTAAGAAGTTCGTTAGGATACGGTGGGCGCAGCTGGCAAAGGACAGGGTTAATTGGAGAGACATGGGAGAGGCCTTTGCCCTGCAGTGGGTGTAGTCAGGCCGATGATGATGATGATGAGCTGCGAACTTTTATCTGCGGCTGGAGTGTTATAAAACACTTCATTATTACAACTGTGTGGTGTGATTTTTTTTTTGACGTCTTCAAATATAGTCACAATGAGCACTGTTGTGTTCCGCTGTTCACCCTGCCTCTATAGTGTAATGAAAAATTTGGACCCGCACAACTCGATCTCTTTATATTATGTTGCAGGTACGCAAATATCACGTATTCACAAAAGCTTTCACTTAACGTTTCTTACTCAAACACAGAGCTATACGGTGCCTTAGCAGTGGCACAAACTCATTGGGATTCGTCAAGAAGGTCCAATATCGGACGGTACCATCTACTACTCTATTCTTGCGTCGTCCCATCTGGTGGATTGATTAGCCTCACCTACAACGTCCAGAGCTAATCGGCCCGAGTCGATCATCGAACCGAGCGCGCTGCTACAAACGACGGCTTCAAACGATCGGACATCTCCATACGCGTTGTGTTCACACGGCGGACATTGCGGCAGCGCTTGTTACGTTCACGACTTGGACTGCTTATCGGTTGTTAACGTCGAGGATTATTACCCGAATGAGTCCTTGCCATCCCGTTCATATTTTGTTATTGTTACTTATTCTTCTTTGTTGTAAGACCACCAGTCGGAACTCGAAAAGACAGGTCGATAGTTCCATGGCGCCAAACAACCGGATGTCTCCGCTTTTATTTTTTTTTATCTCTGTGCGTTCACTCGAAACGAAACTGCGCCACGCCTCATCAACCGCGCCGTTCGTTGCTTGAGGTTATGGGGCGTAATAATTATTGTTGTTGTTAATTGGTCGGAAACGGTCTTCCTGAATGTTGTCGGAAGAGAAAATACAGAATTGCACTTATGTGTGCTTAAGAGCGGAAATGCGAAACCTTTTCCCTTTCCTCTCCTTCTCGCTTCGTTTTTCTTTTTTTTTAAATTTTTCTTAATATACTATTATTTGAAGTTTAGTTATTTTTTCGTTATTTTTCATTTTAGTTTATCACATTTTAATTTGTGTTGTTTATTTCATTTTTAGTTTTCTTTTTTTCTTTTTTAATACCTAGTATACCTTCTCACGCATTTACATCGTTCTTCATCGAATCAGTCACACAAGAACTGCTTCAAACACAGCGTTTATTTTCTTTAATTCAATTTATTTAATTAACTAATTGCAATTCATCAACAAGCTTTTCAGATTTCAAGGTGTACTAACACACTACCTAACACAATGAAACTTTTGCACATTTACCTCCACAGAACGACCTAATCGTGCGGACAAAATTTGTGGACACTTTTTGCTGACGCGACATAACCATACAATGCTTATGCATTAATAACATTTTATATGATTTTGAGTTTTGATTATCCATGATATCGGAGCCGCCGCGGTGGCTCAGAGGTTATGGCGCTCGGCTGCTGACCCGAAAGACGCGGGTTTGATTCCGGCCGCGGCGGTCGAATTTCGATGGAGGGGAAATTCTAGAGGCCCGTGTACTGCGCGATGTCAGTGCACGTTAAAGAACCCCAGGTGGTCGAAATTTCCGGAGCCCTTCACTACGGCGTCCCTCATAGCCGGAGTCACTTTGGGACGTTAAATCCCCCATAAACCATAAACCATGATATCGTCTTCTGTTCCTGCTTTGGTACGTTCCGAAGGCTCAGCATCTTCGGATGTTTGCCGGTACTATTAAGAGTATCAAGTACCTTAAGTTTGCGACAGGATAAAGCACATTGCATTAACTAATTTAAGAATTAGGCAGCACTCCATAATAATATTGACAAATTCCTACATGTCAGCATTATGTTGCACTGAGAGGGTGAATTCCTGCACGCGGTTTAGTATCAATTTTGCTAATAACTTCATAGCAGAACACGTGTGCGTCCGACTTCAGTACAATTTTTCATCTCTCAGACGTCAAACGTACAGCAAACTTCACAGCTGCAATTGCACTTAGTGCCTTGCCAATGGTGAAGTGTCCTGCCTCATAATCATATACTTACGATATCGGCCGTTAAGTGTTCGGTTGGTCTGACGCCTCCAATTTACAGACCGGGCTTTTGAGTTGCACTGTCTTGCACCTGTGGTGCCTCTGAACCCACCTATAGGTCTTCGAGGATGTGGAGGTGGGTTTTACTGACCCTTCAGATATATTCTCCTTCGGTGGTGTCGTAAGTGGCGCATAGAATGGTTAGAAGCAGACCCTCTGGACTAAGAACTTTTGACCAATCCTGTATAATACGTCATTTCAAAAACACTCTGTCAGTGCGAACGCAAACACTGTCGTCCAAAGAATGCCTAGGCTTAAGAGCGTGCTGAAGTCGTCAAGAAAGCGTGGAGACCACATGAGCGCTCAGATACCGTCGTCACTGACTCGAGGCTCTGTTTCCTCTTTTTTTGGAGCGAAAAGTTTCACTACGCTAGGTAAAGCAGTCTTCGGGTAGGCAGCACACCGACCTTGAACGACCTTCAGCCCAACCAAGGATAGCTGTGTATGACCATATGTGGTACAGTTACGGAGCCGTACCCTTGACTCCTGACCTTGTCACATGGCCTATAGTTGACCTTTGACCTTGGTTGACCTTCTGGTTGACCTTTATCTTTGACCTTAAGAACATCTGATGGGGTGATGTGAAGCCACGTGATGACATCCGATGGGGGCGTCGTAAGTCCACGTGACACCACGTCATAGCCACGTGGTTGTGTGGGTGTATATAGCGCTGTCCACGTGGAGCTCCCATGGACGAGCCTCACACGCTTAGCAAGCGTGCTTGCTTTTCGCTGAATTCCAGGGTTAGCCAAGTTAAGCCACTGCCAAATTTTTTCGTCTCCCTATCATTCTTTGCATAACTGCCGTTGAAGCACAACTGAGCGGAGTGGTCAGCTAGATACAAGCCCAAAACTCTTTTATGACTCTTCCGTGTGAACTAAGGAGTACACCGAGCGTGTTTAAAACCTGAATGTCTTGCCCATACCGAGTGCCTGTGGACATAGCGGTGCTGAGTTGAAATGGTGCAAAGCTCCCTTCCGGCGTAGCCGGAAGTCAAACAAAACGAGACGGGAGAGTGTGGGCTTCTCTTTCGGAAATGGTTCTAAGTAGAGAGAGAAAGGCCGGAAGCACTCAATTATCCTTTAATTAAGGCGAGACCTCAAAGCCGCCGCATCGCTTACGGTATAATAAAGCCCATCGCTCCTCTTTCAACGCTTTAGTCAAAAAGCCCGCCGTTGGTCTCGATTTCCACTTGTGCGTGCCATCCGACCATCATTCGCCTGTTCCTTAGCCGAGCATGCTAACGACTGCGCCACTTCCTGCCAACAACGCTAAGGCGCCCGTGTTGCTGTGCGATGTCAGTGCACGTTATACATCCCCGGGTGGTCAAGATTATTCCGGAGACACCTCCACTACGGCACCTCTTTCCTCCTATCTTCTCTCAGTCTCTCCTTTAACGCTTCCCTTACGGCTCGGTTCAGGTGTCCGCCGAGATATGTGATGCAGATACCGCGCCATTTCCTTTCCCCAACAAACAATTTTCAATTCATTTTCATCCCACCTCAGGTAACTCTTCGACGGAATCAAGTAATAATAACAATAATTTTTTAGGGGGGGAAAGGAAATGGCGCAGTATCTGTCTCACATATCGGCGGACACCTGAACCGCGCCGTAAGGGAAGGGATAAAGGAGGGAGTGAAAGAGGAAAGGAAGAAAGAGGTGCTGTAGTGGAGGGCTCCGGAATAATTTCGACCACCTAGGGATCTTTAGCGTGCACTGGCATCGCACAGCACACGGGCTCCCTTAGCGTTTCGCCTCCATCGAAGCGCAGCCGCCGCGGTCGGGTTCGAAACCGGGAACTCCGGATAAGTAGCCGAGCGCTCAAACCACTGAGCCACCGCGGCGGATCAATGGAATCAAGGTAAGGGGGCCAATTGACGAAAAGGAGAGCCTCATTTCTCCCTTTCCTTCTCTGACAAAAAGAAATTTATGTGAGAAAAATTTTTTCATTCACAAAGAAATGCAACTATTTCATCTCGTCCTCCACAAAGTTTCCATAGTGGACGTCTCATACGGTGATGTTATATAGAGATTTCTGTGAGACCGACAGCCTCTTGTTCGAGTGCGGGTCAGAATGGTGACGCCTACCTGTGGCATACCGAATATGGGAGGGGGAGGTGAGCCAGTTGCATTTCTTTGAAAATGAACAAAATTTTATGTGAGAAAATTTTTTAATTGACAAAGAAATGAAACTGGCTCACCTCCCCCTCCCCGAACATTGCTTAGTGAATGTTTTATACGGTGCTGTTATATGGGGATGTCTGTCAGACGGACAGCCTCTTGTACTAGTGCGCTTCAGAATGGAGACGGCTACCTGTGGTATACCGAGTGTCCAGCCGACTGCCCAGCGTGACTTTACGCGCACATGCAATTAAAGGCTGTTATTGCGGGTCACGCGGCTTATAATAAGCGGCTAAAGGTAGATATTATTTCTCTCACTTCCTCTCACTCCCGTGTATGTCATGTACACCCAGCCTCCGGACGTGATACACATCCCCGACAGTTGCCACTCGGCTCCGGCTTGCGGCGCCCAGCGATACGACTGCCGGGCTCCGGGAAAACAGGGAAAAGAGACAAAAAAAGACGAAAAAGGAGCCGGAAGTTACTTCCGGAAGGATAGGAAGTCGCAGTATCAGCATCGTTACGCTCTGCGCGGGCTTCCCGAAAAGCACGCCGTCGCCGTCATCAGCGGCGGACACCGGCGGGACGGCAGCTCTCGCGCACTTCCGGCGTAGCAGCTCTCCTGACAGCTGCCCCTCCTTCTCTTCTTCCCGAACTCCCCCGCTGGCTCGTCCCGCATCTCCCGTTTCCCAGGGGCGCGCCTTCCCCTAACCACGGCCCTTTGTGTATGTGGCCCCAGCCGCCTTGTTCTTGGGTTGTCGCAGCACAGTGGCACCCGCTCTTGGGGCCGTTATTCACGCGAGGCTAGGAGGCGGTGCTGCCGCAAACTCGACACCACTCTTCGATCGTTGTCGTGTTAGCCGCCGCAGCGGCTTCTGAGGCTGGACTCGATGCTGCCTGCTCGCTGACTCGGCATGGTTGAATGTGTGGCGGACTTCACGTGTTCGCTTCGTGGTGGTTCTTGATTTGTTGTTTTCTTGCGCGTTTAGATCCTTCTAATAAACTCCCGACCAAATAACTGGCTTTGTCACCTATTAATTGAAGCGTCTTTAGGACCGAGCAAAGTTTGAAACTCTGTTTAATGCGTTGATTTTTCACTAGTACGTCTTTTATCTGTCCCGCGTATTTTTTATAACGATAGTACTCAGTTCGGTTTCGATCTCGTTACCAAATTTATTGCAACCTGTATCACGATTTTGTGCCACAATTATAGTTTCATTTTTTTCTGTGTGTGTTTCTTCGCATGGTGACTGTTATATAAAGCTTCCTAGAGTCACTGCAAACGTGAGAGTAAATGCGATTTCCTATCACATTTTTTCGCATTTCATCCATGGAAAATAATTAATTAGAAATCAGTGTGATATATATATATATATATATATATATATATATATATATATATATATATATATATATATATATATATATATATATATATATATATATATATATATATATATATATATATATATATATATATATATATTACAGGACGTGCTACGTCCGTCGCTATGGACGACGGTGGCGCTGGTGAGCACTCTCAAGGTTCGCTTACACACAATAAACATAAATACCCACGAGAGCTGCAGATTAAACAGCCGTCGCCGTAGCTCAGTTCGTAGAGCACCGGACGCGATATTCGGAGGTCGTGGGTTCGGATCCCACCGGCGGCATGGTTGTTTTTTCTGCTGCTTTCCCCTATGCACCTTGGTTTCGGTGACTGTTGGCTCCCTTCATAAGTTCTATGCGTGTATATTATATATATATATATATATATATATATATATTATATGACCTCCATTATAAAGAGCATCAAATTTAGGCCCTAGGTGCACAATACCCAATACGTCCATATCTGCGTCACGTATGGAATATCAGCACGGCCCACATGTGCTGAGTATAACTGCCACAGCTTGCTGCTATTAGGACCTACTTGGTTCTCGCGAAGGAAACTTCCTTACGGCTGCTTTACCCTTAGCTATAGCTGACGCATCATTCTCCCCTCCGCTGACGGTCGTTAGGTTCACTGGTCAGGTTTCACGGTGGTTCAGGGATGAAAGTGCGACGCAGCAACGAGGGCTCTCGGGAACGCCGACCGAAACTACCGGGTGCAGGCTCAAGCCTGGCCTCATCGTATACGCCTGTTGCATAAGTCACTCGTATCTCAGCGCTCCAGACGTCACGTCGAAAACGCCGCGTGCAGACGCTACAAGAACGTAAGTGCCAGGTGACGACGAAGTGCAGGTCGTCTCCTAGCAACAGCATCTTCCCTGCCCGTCATCTTTTCTTCGACATGCAGACTTTCCTTTATTTTTTGTCTTTTGTCTCCGGACTAGGAGAGCTCCTGGCGGTGTGTTTTCCTTCCAGGTTACATGCACGCGTGATTTGCAGGCAAGCACGCATTTTCTTTTTTTCTTGTCTTTTGTCTCCGGACTAGGTGAGCTCCTGTCGGTGTGTTTTCCTTCCAGGTTACATGCACGCGTGATTTGCAGGCAAGCACGCACCATGC
Source organism: Amblyomma americanum (assembly GCA_030143305.2). NCBI lineage: Eukaryota > Metazoa > Arthropoda > Arachnida > Ixodida > Ixodidae > Amblyomma > Amblyomma americanum. Next base: position 64,284 of record JARKHS020002285.1, read on the forward strand.
TAGCTAGAAATAGTTCTTCACCCACTCCGTCGGTGGGACGTGCGCTTGCAGCGTAATTTGACCCGAGGCTTACTGATGGCAGACGGTGCAAATTCGATCAACTAGAAATGCGCGAAGCAGTGCCGCGCTGAGGCCGAAAGAAAAGAGATAGCAGACATAATAAACCCTGATGTAGCAAATCGGAATGATTTCGATCGCTTTTGACGCGTCCTTCTAAACTGGGGAGGTAAAAAAAAAAAAAAACTTCCGACAGCGACGAAGGCAATCGAACACGAAAGCAGAAGTAGAGAGGAACCGAAGATTTCCCAAGAACGTTGTGCAACGTGTCGGGTTTCAACGAATCGTAGCATGCATCGCATTGCTCATTGCATGCGAACTGTATCTAGCAAGAAGTTATAGGATGTAGGTGAGGTGCATATAATTTATTTCGGTGCCGTTACTCGAGCCGTCCTCGCGAAATGATTGCAGTTTCGAAGGAACGCGTGCATGCATCATTCGCTGGCATGAGTACCAGGAGACTTTTGCCACGAGGTAGCGCTGCAGACAATTCGTTCCCGCACGCGCGCGTTCCGTAAGCTTTTGTTCACGACTGTACGCCATTTGAGACACCGTGTCGAGCTGTCGCAATTTTAATATACCTTTGACATTCTCTAGAATTCCTGTCCTCTTTGGGAGAAGTTTCAAATTTCTCTTTTGAAAGCTTCTAAAAAGGCGCTGACGTAACCGAAAGAATCCTCGTATTGAGAGCCTGGTCCTGTTCTCTTCGTTTTCTTGCAACTTTATTCACAGTGTTTCGCGTTGTTCGCTATAAGATGTCTGGCCTTTTAAACTCTCCATTCAGCTTGCTCTTGCACCGAAAATGCGAAGTGTCATGCGTAAGACGTCATGCTCGCGAATGATCACTCCGAAATGACAGGTGGTATGGAGCGGACAAAGCTGGATTAAGATTTCCAAGCACAATATGTTCGCTGCTATAGCAGCCAAGTCTTTCAGGAGTTGCAGAGAAAGAATCTAGCGTGGGTGGAATGAGATTCTTTAAGAATAAAAATTTTGACGCTACTTCTTGTCATCTGACACTTTTTTGCATTTTAGAACCTCTGGAAAGAGGGTTGCGGCTGGGGGGAGATAGAACTCTGCGTAGATAATGAGCCAGCACTGGCGACATCAACTCGTTCAGGTTCCTCCTTCCGATGCGATGCGAGGCCTTTTCGTCGTCTTTGAAACTCGACCTCCTGTGATCCTAGTTTGCACGTTTCTTTTTTTTTTCTCGCAAGGACGATCAAACCGCGCCGCCCGTGCCAGGCCTCGTTACATCTGTGCAGTGTTGTGGAAGGAAGCCATCGCTCCTTGCGGGCCTCATGCATAAGGAGGCAGCGGATGAGCGAAATATGCATGCATGTACCGAAAGAAATGAGCTACACCATGCGGCTCCCCCACGTTCCTGAACCACAAGTGTGTTTTGTACAGCTTGGTTTCTTTCATTTATTAAAGTTTATGTGACGGTCGGACGACAAACCGCTCCAGCACATATTTCCTAATATACTGCCTTCGTCAAAAGACTTCGGGATGCATGGTTCGCTTGAGAGCTATGTAGTGGTGAACTTATGACAAACCTGAACCTCACCTATGAATACGTCTTACGCTTCAAAGTTGTCATAGGGGTTCAACTACGGGGCTCGAAAGAAAACCATGTGGCCCGGATACTTTTGACTAAGGCTGTACATGAGCATACGAACTGCTCTTTGAAGAGGTGCATACGGTGCACTCGTGGCAGTTTATTCAAGGGTTAGACTAATTCGCTCTCTCCAGCACACCCCCGCATACATGTTCGCAGTAACGAATAATTCGCTATTGGGAGGCTGGTCTGCTGCAAACAAATGCCGGAACAATACCGCGCCTTCCAAGGAGACGTGAATTCACCAGAGCCTGTGCTCCACACCACGGGACACTGGATAGTCGACGCGAAGTTACGAGATGTTCCACGCATTGTGCTCACACGCCTACTACACGGCGTCTTTTAAGGCGGCTCTCTCGTGTCTGCCCAGATGGGAAGTTCGATAGAACATCCTGGATATCTCGTCTCCATAAAACGGTGCAGTCTTCTGGAAGCTCCAGCCACCAGCAGCTGCGTGCAGTTAGTGGCCTAGTTGACAATGTGGCTCACACGCGTGAGTACACGACCCTTGCTGCCCCCTCATCGCCAATCATGATTGGCTGCACGCGTGTACGAACGTGTCCCAATCGCGAAACCGCTCAATCAGCTCCGCGAATTGTATCCCCCCGCGATCAAAGCTGACACCACTCCGTATGGTTTTCACAACGCTGCATATTTTTCGCGGGACAAGACACAGAGTGCAGTGTTCGCCGAGCCTTGCGCCAACATCGACGCGCGGCGAGCTCCTGCATTTGCATTCTGCGGCAAATGGCATGCAGATGGCGCCAACTCCCGCAGTGAGTGCGAGTTGGATGGCGTGGACTTACGCAGCGAGTGCTGCCGAGATGAGAAGCGTGCGATCGCACGATGGAACGCGGCTGGATCTAAAAAAAAAAGAGTAGAAAAATATTGACGCCGAAAGTTTGCGGATAAATTTCACTCCTCAGCACTTTTATGAGCTCCTGTGGTGCTTAGGTTGAGCGAGCTGTGACACAGAGGGGCAAAATGTGAACCCTTGCGCGCAGCCGCCGCCGTGACTCAGTGGTTTTGGTGCTCGGCTGCTGACCCGAAAGACGTGGGTTCGATCCCATCTCCTGAGGTCGCATTTTGATGGCGCATGCGGGAGGTGCGGGGTTCGATCCCCCGTACTGCCTGGTACCCACCGGCGATACAATGGGTACAAGCTCTCCCCTGGCATGGTGCTCGGCTTATCTGGGATGAAAATGCTCGGAAAATGGGTCTTTGACCCCAAACGACCTTGCATCATGGCGCTCTTTGGCCATAGATGCCTTGCGCCATAAAAATCCATCATCGTCATCATCATCATCATCGTCGTCGTCGTCGTTGTCGCATTTCGATGGAGGCGATATGCTTGCAGGCCTGTGTACTGTGCGACGTCAGTGCACGTTAAAGAGCCCCAGGTGGCCGAAAACTACCAGAGCCCTCCACTATACGGCGTTCCCTTATTGCCTGCGTCGCTTTGGGACGTTAAACCCCATAAACGAAACCATGAGGAGATGATGATGAGGAGATGATGATACGAGTGTTTTATTTTCGCCTGCGTTGTATCTTGCGTGTGCTGATCACGTGTAGGATAGTAATTTCCGCTCTGCTCAGTACCGACGAGGAAGGCAGTTTGTGGTTTGTGTGGTTACGAAGATATCGTTTTTCGTCCGTTGGTCTCGAGGAACGCTGAAACGGGGAAAAAAATGTTGTGTATTACTACAAGGAGTACACACGCCGAGTAAATATGTTCTTGCAGTTGAAACAAAACTGGCTGTGCAAGCATCCCAATCTTCACGCGTCTCCCGAGTGCGCAAGTCTGACTGCGAGCTGCGTTGATTGTGCTGCTAGAACGCTTTCCCTGTTATTGTGCATATGCTATATGTATACCGCCGGTACGGCATTTGTGGCTTTTCAGCGCGCCGCCGTTTCAAGAGTTATTTTGGCAGCACTCTCTTCGTTTCGCTATTCTTTCGATACGGCTCCAGATCGGTCTCTCCCCTCACCCCTAAAAGCCTTCTGTTTGCGATCGAGGAGTCCGTGACCCGAGACGTGCCAAAAAGCCCAAGTCAAAACCTCAAACCACCGCTGGTGCTGGAGAAGATATCAAAGGGGATGGGGGGGGCAGGGACGGTGCACTTGACAGCCCTCTCATATTTCGCGGTTGAAAGGGCTTTGAAACAACCCATCCTCTCTCTGTCTAGGCTTTGGTTGCTGCATAAAAACCATCCTTTCCAAGGGGAAAATGGGGAAGGAAGATGGAGAAAGGAGGTTAAGCCGAGAGAATAGCGGGTCTCTCTCTTTGTAAAGCTTATTTCAGTGAGCAGTCGAGCAGGAGAGAGCGATGGCTCCGCGCGTTCTCGTTGACTCGGGTCACACACAGTGTACTTGCGCTGTCGTCTTGGAAAGCGCGTGTGTAGCCAATTTGTTTAAAACCGAACATCCCCCCTCTACCCCCCCCCCCCCCCCCCCCCGCCCATTCATTGCCGGCAGCATACGTGGATGCCGCTAGGTGTCGATGGCGTCATTTTGCGCAAGCCCCTATCGCCACACGACGGTGCCTAGAACGATGCATGCGCACCGGATTTCGAAAGTACCTCACGTTGTGTGCGAGCTTTTTGTTGTTGCGTGGTTTTTAAACCTTTTTTTTTGCCTCGACAGAGACAGGTGCAGACTTGGCGAAATTGCATCGCCCCGCCCAGTGGCGCTGACGTAAGAGAGGGACGTGTGATTTCGCGTCCTCCATTGGACAACCAACAGAATAGGATGAAACGAAAAAGATGAATGCTTGTGTGCATGTCTAAGCGAGTGTGTGTCGGCATGCAAAGCTTTGGTTGGTATCATTTTCACACCTTTGCTCTCCTTTCTTGTATTACGTACGAGGTTTCTTCGCGTAGGATGTATTTATTTATTTATTTTTTCCTAGTTCAGAAACCGACAACACCCCCACCTAATACGATTCCCCTGCTTGGGAAATAGGCTCGGGCCCTTCCTTTCTGAATAAACTCATTCATTCATTCATTCATTCATTCATTCATTCATTCATTCATTCATTCATTCATTCATTCATTCATTCATTCATTCATTCATTCATTCATTCATTCATTTTTTCCCTCTTTTTGGTTTACATCTCCGCTTCCCTGCTTTGGTGAGCTTGTGCGGGTGCTCGTCCCTTGTCCTACTACCATCTCGCTCTGCTCATGGTTTTTTCTTCTTCGTCTATTCTCACAAACTTCTTGGGAGCCTTGCTCGAGGTTCTTTGATTTTCTGTTGATTTTCAACGACCACCTTTTAGAATTTTTAATGAATCCGCACAACAAACTTCTCTAGTGTCCTCGTCCGCTCTGGCTTACTCCCACCACGAATGTGCGTAAATTCGATAACTTCTCCTCTTATTTTTCCTTACAGCTGTCGCAGATAAATCCCTCTGTGGGCTTAAGTTCAGTCATTTCCTTGCTTGACAGCCCGCGTTGGGGTTCACTTCAAGACTTGGATCAGCTCGTCGTCGCTTTTGCAGCGACAGGAACGGATCTTTTCCCATTGCAGGAATAAGTCTGTCCATCAAAGGGGCCGCGCCGGCAGGCTACGTGCCGCTAAGAAATTTATGCTGTTGTGACGTATTAGCCCTCTGACGATCAAGATTTGTTGAAAGGAGGCTCGCAGATGATAGATGATGCTAGCGGCGCTAATCACCTTACCGCCCCTTTCGGTCTTCGCATCACCTCTTCAGGCGCGCTGCGTTTGTAAATCGTTACCGCGCCAAATTCCTGCTGGTGTCACCGCGTGGTAAGGGTGAGGTTTATCAGGAGGCCTCACCTTACCTTTTTGTGTTTTCCCGGATGCAGATTGTAGAACGTTCCCGGTACAGCACGCTACTCTATAGCGTAAAACGTTTCAAGTTCAAGACCATGCACGACTACGCATTAAAGTTCATCATGACTCATCATGACATACTTGCTCAATAGTAAACTCAGTCAGCCGCCAGGTCAGCTATTACTTTTGATAACAGCCTTGATGAATGTTTCATCTGCGTATGTATTGTGATGGGCCAAAGTTAGGCAAAAAGCACAGACGCTGCGGCTTAGTCGAACGTAATCCGCTAGTGTGTGAAACAGGCGCTGGGCCAGTGTAACAATTTGTTTTTTATTTTACTCCGTGGAATAGCTTTAGCAATAAGTTTTAAATAGTAAAACAAGACTAAACTATTTGATGGCTGGCAGTGGACGATTTAGGACGTAGCCACTCAAAGCTGCCTTTATACATCCTTTGATCGCACCTTGTTCACTTGGCTGTGACCGAGGACGATTGTCCTACATTTTAACCACGTCCTCGACTTCTCTCGATCCCAAGGCAAAGCTGCTTGCCACGCCCTCAGGTTGCAATAAACAACAAATCTTGCTTATCGAAGCTTTCTCCGTCCACCCGCACCGCAGCGGCGTTCCGTGCAAGTGCGATTCGAGGCCGTGACCTGTCTCGAGGTTTCTGCGTAAGGACAGCCGTCGTAACAGAATGTTCCTGAGGGGGGACTACATAGCCCATTACGAACGTTACCCGGGCAGATACATTAGGTGCGAGCTCGCCATTTTACTAAGCCCTGCCGCCCCGGTTGGGTGCACCTACAGTCCGCTGAAGGAACTTTTCTTGAGTGTGCCAGCGAGGTCGTATATATAGGTCGTATATAGTGCCAGCTGTATCCGCTTGCAGCAGCTCAGAAGCATTCTTGTTTTTTTTTTGCCAATCTCTTTCGTGATCTGGCCCTCCGATGCAATCTGGTCTGAGAGAGCATCCAGAGGGGGGGGGGGGGGGAAGGAGGCAACTGGTGGCTCACGGGAGGCTCGGCTGAATCGTAGCAGGGAAGTGGTCGATTCGGGGGGCCTCGCGGAAAACCAGCAGCTGTCGCCTTCCTAGCGTTCTGCGTGGCAGATATATGCGCCCGCGATAAACTTCTGGCAGGCGCCTCTGCGTGCGTGTCTATGCCCTTTCTTCGCGCCTTACTATACACTCTTTGCGCCGCCTTCCGGTGTCGTTCGTGTTGGCGGAAAACTCTGGTTTGTAGCAGCTGTTTCTGTGTATGGTAGGAGGCATCGACAGCTGGTGTTGTTGTATAAGACCAGGCACTATTTAGTACATGTTCCCAGTAGGGTGTTCTTGTTTGATTTATTTTGTTGATGTTAACCTGAAGACTACTTTGCAATAACTTGTGCCAGTGTATGTCCAGCGACGTTTTCATCGGACGGCTGATATCAGTGTTTTTGTTCTGCTGATAACAATTGGTATCAGTCCAGTTTCAGCAACAGTGCGAACTGAACTTCATACCCTTGTTCAAACTCTTGTTCAAACTGAACTTAGTTTGGTTTATGGGGGGTTAATGTCCCAAAGCCATTGAGGCTATGAGGGACACCGTAGTGAAGGACTCCGGAAATTTCGACCACCTGGGGTTCTTTAACGTGCACTGACATCGCACAGTACAGGGGCCTCTGGAATTTCGCTTCCATCGAAATGCGACCGCCACGTCCGGGATCGAACCCGCGTCTTTCGGATCAGCAGCCGAGCGCCATAACCACTGAGCCACCGCGGCGGCTTCAAACTGGACTGGTATACCAACGCTTCGACAAGAGGACTTGTTTTCATCTGGGCGTTGCGGCAAGTCCTCTTGCCGGAAAGTTGGCTATTGGACTGAGATTTCCCCTCAATCCTTGTTAACTTTGTTTTGTGTTGTCAAGAATCCCATATTTCTGCCTCCGCTCCACCGTGGGTCAGGCCAGTTTGGCAGAACTTAATGGGTGGACAGTTTTCCTTGCAGGGACACGAACGCGCGAAACAATCTAGCGTAAAGAGTCCCGATTACTTGAAAAATTAGAAAGTACTCATAAGTGAATGCATCGAACGGTGGACAAGGCACAAGCCAGCCTGCGGCAGAGAGGACATGTTCTTTGTACAAGAGCGGACAGCAAGCTAGCTTTAAATTGCGATTTACTGGTCACCCAACTCACTCACCTGATGCCGTTAAATTGATGGCACGAACCTAGACGGGCTGCAAATGGTATAGTGATTTCTAGCTGAATAGGATCGAGTGAATGAAGCAGTAAGCGTATAAGCTCTATTCGTTGGTGACACACTTAGTCCAGGACGTAAATCCAGTTTGCCGACTTACAAAGTGTGGCTGCGTCTTTTCGCCGCACCAGTACCGAGCTTTCGAACAGAGCCTCGCAAGCTGAGATTGTCCAGCAACTTTTGAGGCATAGCTTGTATTGGGAAACTATGAGGCTGCTCTCGTTTTCTGAGCGCCTTCTTTATTTGTAAAAAAAAAAAAGCAGACGCGGCACAATACGCATTACGCGCAGGACAAAGTGGGCATTGAGCCAAGCAGGTTGAAAAAAAAGGCGAGGTTGCATAACTTTGGTACCCGTCAGTGGTAACCACTGCTCACCGAATCGTCCCGGCAGTTCGAGGTCTCTATTTGGTATTTTTTTTGCGCCTTCGTTGCATGCTCAAATTCTGGACAAATTCTCGAGTATGCTTTAGATTTTTTATGCTTCTTTTAACTTGCTTCAGTTGTACGCTGTCTAGCGGATGAATAATAGAAGTGCAGACTCGTCAAATTTGCCCTGGGGCAACTTTTTCTGCCATCCTCGATCTGCATATGATAAAATGCAAAATTAAGGTTGATTTGATTTATACTAAATTTCGTGAGTTGGGTGGAACGAAGTGGCTGATAACCGCTGACGTGTGAAAATTTCAACGAAGCCTTGCGAAAACCCAAAAATGCAGCCTTTGCATTATTTCGTCAGAGCGTCTCCAAGATGTCAGATTTCGTGTGTCTGGATGTCAGATATCAGGGATGCGATTTTCTTGGAAAACACTGAACACCATTATTCTATAATTATCTTATTTAACAACACTGGTAAATACTGATATCAGCTTTCATTTACGCGCCCTCTAATTGGCCGCTTACACAATGGAGTGCCGCAAGTTCCGGTACAGTGAATTGTTAATACTTACTTACCAATAAATAAACAAATAAATAAATAATTACGGCATAATTCAAGAAACAGTTTGAACAGTTTGAAGAAACAATTATTTGAGTCACACTACCGTGGCGCATATTCACATCGGTGAGATTTTTGGCGGACTCAGTTCCGACATGGCTGTGAGGATTTTCATTTCTTGGTTGATGGAGGTTTAACGTCCCAAAGCGACTCAGGCTATGAGAGACGCCGTAGTGAAGGGCTCCGGAAATTTCGACCACCTGGGGTTAATTTTCATTTCTAAAATTGAAGCCAGGCCCTAGCAGCTGTGTAATTGCGGATTGAACATCGGCGATATTTAAGCATCCTGAAAGAGAGGGAGGTAGAGAACAGAAGAAAAAAATTCGAAGGGACACCTAATTACCTAATATGTTGGCAACGCAACTGCATTAGAAGTTGTCGGCGCCTTTACCAAAAGCGACGTTCCTTCCGGTCCGGTGACGTCACTCCTCCTAGCCAAAAGATGAATTGTATGATCGAAGACATTTTATTTTCCCGATGCTGCTTTCAATGTGATAGCGAATCTTTTTTTTTCACCTTGAAGTCTAGTGTTAACATCTTTTGTTCCGTTGCCACTGTTTTCTCTAGTTTCGTACTAGTAGCACCTTAGATGGGAACGAATTATACTTATGGTTTTTAGCAAGCGAGTCTCCTTGTTTGCTTTCACGCTCTGAAAGTCTGTCAAAACTGCTTTAAAACCGCTTGAACCTACCCTCGAAAGACGTTCGAATGTCCTCAGTCGCTCATGAAGTTCTCCGTTTCTCCTACTTTCCATACGACATTAAATCCGATTCGATCCACTCGCACCCTGGGCCGTGAAATCGGCTCTTCCGCACCTTACGTCACACCCATCTGGTTCCGAGAGCCGCCGAGGACTCCACGTCTTCGAGAACCGGCCACTCCGGGAATCTTCATGCGCTTCAGGAATGGAGAGAAAAAAAAACAATGAAGGATAAGAAGTGCCCCAGCACGTCATCGCCTTCCCACTTATTTTGTCCACTCAGACAGTACTCGTATTTGAAGCAGTCTCCGAGACGTCCCGCCTTCGTATTTTTCTTTACATTTTTCTCTATATCCAAGCAAGCGAAGTGAAAGGAAATGCAAGAAAAGAAGGAAATTTGGAAATTGAAAGACCCGTTAGAGCGAGCCTCCTTCTTCGCCCCGCTGAGCGTCCCTAATGCCCGCTTTAGTATTGCTGCGCTGAGCCGCTCTTCAAGATGCCGCAGGCTCGTTACTAGCGCAGACAAATAAAAATACAAATCCGAAGCGAACTTAGTAACGGATGCAATGGGAAGCGGCGTTACAGGCGACGAGGCGAGGAGGGCAGGAGACGAAAACTGGGGAATCCAATCAGTTCAGCGAACGTGATCGCTTGTAATCCCGATCCCGAAGAAACCGTTTACGGAAGCAACACGGAAGTACTACATCGCTCTCTCCCTTTTTTCGCCCGGCGTTTCACTTGCGTCTTCTGCCGCGTCGCTGCTGTGTGTCGCGTTTGCGACGCAGCCGGTCCTTCTGACAAGTGCGCAGACGACCCTTGAGAATGCACTCGGAAACGAGGCCCTTGCGAGCGCCGGGATTCCTGTTTTCTTTGTTCGTTCGCTGTGCTTTCCTCGCCTGGAATTCGCCGAACGGTGGAGCTTCCTGAGACTCGAAGCGAGGTTTTGTATCCTTGCGCATGTATACAGACCAAGATTCGCCTCCTGTACTGGGATAGAGATTATTTTGATTTTACTTTTTACGTCCTCCTCTCTGTGTCACTAATATATATATATATATATATATATATATATATATATATATATATATATATATATATATATGCAAGGTTGAGAAACTCTTCATTTAGCCATAGATTTATTTTGAGTCGGCGTATCGGAAGAGAGCCTGTCCTTTCTCAAGACTGAAGTTACAGTGATCTTCCTCCTCTTCTTAAGGAGTTGGCACTGGCACACATGTACGACACATGAACAAAACAACTTTTTTCTTTTGTGCCCATCTTCTTTCCAGCATCCGTTTGCTTGTTGCTTTG